>CAJQZJ010032004.1:9063059-9126066 GCA_907164525.1 Lophiomys imhausi
TGGCTGTCCTGGACTCACTTTGTAGACCAGGCTGGCCTCGAACTCACAAAGATCCGCCTGCCTCTGCCTCCCAAGTGCTGGGATTAAAGGCGTGCGCCACCACCGCCCGGCTCAAATATTCCAAATTTTATTTATTTATTTAGGTTGTTCAAAACAGGTTACTTTGTGTATCTCTGGCTGTCCTGGACTTGCTTTGTAGACCAGGCTGGCCTCAAACTCACAGAGATTCACCTGCTTCTGCCTCTCAAGTGCTGGGATTAAAGGCATGCACCACCATGCCCAGCAAATATTCCAATTTTAAAAGTCCCACAAGTGTTTAAAAACTCAAACACTTAAAAGTTCAAAGTCTCTTTTAAAGATATCCAAACTTTCTTTTGAAATTCAAAGTCTTTGTAAAACTTCAAAATCTCTTTAAAAGTTTAAAGTCTGTCAACTGTGGGTTCCTACAAAATAAAAAATAAATTAAAATACTTCCTTACTTCAAGAGGGAAGAACCAGGACACAGTCACTATCTGAATAAAGCAAAACCAAACTCAAAATAACTCAATGTCTAATATCTGGGATTCACTCACGATCTTCTGGGCTCCTCCAAGGGGTTTGGGTCACTTCTCTGGCTCTGCCCGCTGCAGCCCTCACAGCTTGTCTTCTGGGCTCTGGCTGGCTCCTCTCCACCGCTGCTGTTGTTTGTGGGGGTCATCCCACAGTACTGGCATCTCCAAAACTGCTGAGGTCCCTTGCTGCAAATGGGCTGCATTTTCATCAATAGCCTTTCCTGGGCTCTCTTCAGGGTCTCCAACCCTGCCACACAGTGCCAAGCCTCAGCTGCAATCCATGACTCCCTCATGCCTTCAAAACCATCACCACCTGGTGACTACCCTACCAAGTTTGGCTGTCAGCATGAGGTACGACCTTGGCCATCCCTGGACCACAGCTTTTGTGGGCTGAACCTGAGGAAACACTTCCCAGGAGATTCCACCTCAGTGATGCTGGTCCCTTGTTAATCAGAGCTGATTCTTCAGCCACAGCTGACCAGCATCAATTATCCCAGTAAGACAAAGGTTTCACTTTAGTGGTCTGGTCTCTTCTCAGTCACAGCTGAGCAGACACCACAGTCTCCTCACACAAAAGGCCCAGTAGAGTCTTTGCTTCCCTCTGAAACTTCACAAGCCAGGCCTCCTTCATGTGCATTTCTCTCAACACTCTTATTTTCCAAACTCACATAGAACAGCTCACCAAGCTTTGAACACTCAATGGCTTTTCTAACCCAAATTTCCAAAGTCCTTCCACAATCCTCCCCAAAACAACATGGTCAGGTCTTTCACAGCGATATACCACTCCGGTACCAATTTGTCTCAGTTAGGGTTGCTATTGCTGTGATAAGACTCCATGACCAAAAGCAAGTTTGGGAGCAAAGGGTTTATTTCACTCACAGTTCCATATAACAGCTCATCATCAACAGCGCTGAGGTCTGGAACTCAAGTATAGCAGGTACTGAGGGCAGGACTGATGCAGAGGCCATGGATGGGTGCTGCTTATTGGCTTGCTCTCCATGGCTTTCTCAGGGTGCTTTCTTATAGAACCCAGGACCACCAGCCCAGGGATGGCCCCACCCACAATGGGCTGAGGTTCCCCCCATCATTAATTAAGGAAATGCCCTATAGGTCAGCCTATACCCAGATCTTACGGAGGCATTTCCTCAGCTGAGGCTCCCTCCTGTTCAGTGACTCTAGCTTGTATCGAATTAACATAACTACCCAGCACACTACCTGAGCCACATCCTTCTACCATAAGCTTATGTTTTCCCTGCATGCATTTCTGTGCACATCAGGGGCCACCTGCTTTCTCAGGTAAACTCCTGAATATGAACTCCAGGCTGAGCATGGTGGCTCATACCTATAATCCCAGCTCCCAGCAGATTGAAAAGAGAGGAAAGCCACCGTTTGGGGCCACCCATGGATCATACAGTGAGCTCCAGCCCAGCTTGGATTGTACAGTGAGACTTTGTCTCAGAAAAACAAACCAAAGGAGGACGAACTCACAGAGATCCACCAGTCTCTGCCTCCCAAGTGCTAGGAATTAAGATGTATACCACCATGCCTGGCTTATTTATGCTTTATTTAATTTCATTCTTCAGTCTGGATATTTTCTTCTGACTTATCTTTCAGTTCCTTATAACCCTTTCCAGCTGTGTCTAATTAATTATCAAACTTTTCTTTAATTTTTTTTTAATTTTAGTTACTGATTTTTTTTTTCTAATTTGTAACTAAGCCCCCTTCAATTTCTTTTCCAGTACTTTTCTCTCTATTTTCTTTATTCTTAAAGAGTAGATACTTTTAAAGAAGACTTAGCTTCACACACATACAAAAGGTGGAGGGTACAGCGTTCTTGTGCATCCTTAGCTAACCCAGCAACAGCCTCAGACCCAGTGTCCCACACAGAAGTGTTGTGATTCTCTCATAGCTGCGACAAAAATACCTGACAAGAAGCAACTTCAGGAAGAGTTTGTCTTGGCTTCTAGCTCAAGAGGGTACAGTACATCACAGTGTGAAAGGCATGGCGGCAGGGTCGGGAGGCAGCTGGTCATATTCATACTCCATCTGTAGTCAGGAAGAATGATGGCCGATGTGCCCAGCTCATCTTCCTCAGTCTAGAGTCCTAACCCATGGAATGGTACTCTCCACATCTGGGTCATATCTTCCCACACCAATTAACCTAATCCTTCAAAGACACACCCAGAGGCTTGTCTTAGGTAATTCTAAATTCATCAAGAGTAAGCATCACACAGGGCTGTATTTGTTCCAGTCAATGGAGACACACTATCAAGTCATTACTCCTCAGAGTTCCTGGCTTGCCCTCATTGTGCACCCTAAGTTGGCCTCTCACTCCAGGCTCAAGTAAGGAGTGGCAGTATGGCTGACCCAGTTCCTCCCTGCCAGGCCCTGACCACTGGACTGAGGGATCCCTGGCATCTAGGAGCCTGACAGGAGATTTTAGAGGATGAGAATCTGGACTTAGGTCCCAACACCCAACAAGAGTAGCAAGACATCTGTCTGGCCTGCTGACTCATCCTCCAGGGACCCTTGCTGGGTCCTATGCTGTGTCCCCAGCAAAATGGAAGAACCCAGCTAGCTGCTGTCTTGTGGGTTTTAGCCCTCGACAGTGGCCGTGCTCCCAGTTAAATAAAGTGAAGAGGCAGATTTCCAGGTTTACTTATTTTAAAATAGCCATAATAAAGTCCCAACTTCATCTTGAACTGGGAAGTCTAACTACACAGGCTCCGAGGCCAGAGTGAGAACTCCTGTGGTCTCATGCTTGCACCTCAGATTTGGGGTCAAGGCAGGATCTGGCAGGTGCCATCAGGATGGGGAGTTGTCATGGCTGCTGAGGACACAAGGCATGGTTCTCTGTCAGAACTTGGGTCCTGGGACAGGTCACATAGCCCTTCCTTCCTGTACCCTTTTGAAGCTTGTTTCCCCCTCTATGGAAGTGAGTCGTGGCAACCTCTACTTCCCCTTGAGAACACACTGCAAAGATTAGTGCCCACCCAGCACCTTGCACAGGCAAATGCCAGGTCTTGTGGTTACTCACTGACAAGGTACTGGAGTAACCTCCCTTCCCTTCTGCCAAGCAGCTGGACGGAGGCAAAGCAACTGCAGCATAGAGCCCAAGACCCCACTGGGAAAAGGCTGAGACAGGAGAAAAGACAGACCACCCACATTGCTGTCCTGGGACCACAAATATAGGCTTTTCTGACCCATCCGTATGGTGGCTTTTTATTGCAGCAAAGACCCACAAGAGCTACAGACTGGGCAGGTCTCTACAGGGGATGGGGAAAGTGTTCACCCGCTCCAGGCAGTTGAGTCAGAGGGGAGGCCATTAAAGTCCAGTGAGAGAGATCTCCCTGCTGGCAGTTTCATCTCCAGCCCTGTGGTCCCTGTGCCTTTATCCTTAACCAAGACCCACTGGGACCCTGGACGGTAGGGAGGTGTATGGTCATTTCTCCCTCATTGAAGGGTGAAAGGACAGAGTGAAGAGCTCAGTAGCTTTCTTTGATATGTCCACATCCCAGTCTGAAAGAGGGCTCGCTCTCTGACCCCGCAAAAGGGCTATTACTGCTATGAGGTTAGCCTTGTCTAACACTGAACTTCACATGTGGGAATAACATAGCCTCTGCTTGTGGTATCTAACTCCGCCCCCAGCCACTATGTGTGGGTTTGTTGGCTGTGGGTAGCTGTCCCTCATTCATTTTTGTTGCTAGTGTTCCACTCTATGAACATTGCAATCCTTCTATCCATCATCCTTTTCATGGAGATTTGGAGTAATTTCTGTCTGGAAGTGTTACAAATAGGGCTGGCATGAGCCTTTTAAAAAATATGAATTATAGTGTGTAGGAGTTAGATAAATTAGATTTAGGAAATATATAGGAGTTTCTGATACTGTCTCTTAATTCGGGGCCTGAAGAGCATTATCAGCATGAAGTCAGCAAAAACAGGAAAGACTCAATAGACTGAAAAACAAGTTTGAAGTCAGCAAAAACAGGAAAGACTCAATAGACTGAAAAACAAGTTTGAAGTCAGGAAAACAGGAAAGACTCAATAGACTTGAAACAAAGTATCTGGCCTGACATTGTTTTCAGCTGCTAAGTGGGCGGAGCCCAAATTAAGCTGAAACAGAGTTCCTCCTATCTGAGGACAGTGCGTGGAGCCCAGAAGAGAAGAGGCCCCTGATGCTAGAGAGCTCCAAGAGTCCTGCTGAAAAAAGGGCTGGCCATTGATGGCCAGCTCTCTCCCTGAAGCAGAAAGAAGCCGGTGAGCAAAGAAAGCCTGAGCAAGACACCAAAAGGCCAAGGACTGGACCCTGTGGCTCAGCTTTTGCCTAGAGGGGTTTGATCTGTCCAAACAGTGGCCTAAAGGAAACGGTGCCTGGCTTTAAGGACTGAGGCAGAGCAGCTGAGTTCCTGATTCAAAAGAAGTAAGTTGGCCTGCAGACGGCTGGAGTCCCACAAAGAAAAGAAAGCATGAAGCCTTATTTAGGGTGAGACTGCAATAACCAACTTGCCCTGACGAACCTGCATCTGAGAGATCCAGAAAAAGGACTGCTAAGTGTGTTAAAGAATCTACAACAAAGACTGTGTTCCTGACGACTGAGGACCTGCCCCAGAGACTGTATCATTCTAAAAGGTTATGAAAGTAGTTGTTATAATTATCAATAGGTTTAGTGGATAGGTTAAAGGGGTTGTAGAAATTTATAGGATTAATAGTTAAGAAATTGTTGGTGTTTGTTATAAGTGAATTTAGTAATAAATAAATAAGAGTTAAATAATAATTTAAAAGTTCGGTTACAATAGTGGAAATGTTAACAGATCTGAGTTGAGCGCATACCCAGGAGTAAGGTGGCTCCTGAGGGGAGGTGTCTAGTTAGCTCAAGTGATGACTGCCACATCAGTTGACCACTTTCTGCAGTCCTCAGACCCTCTACCCTGTCACATCCTGAAGCCCTCCAGAAAGACCCATGTTCATGTCCCTCTCTGCCACTTAAGAACTGTAATACTTGGGCAAACCACAAGTGTTCTCTAAGCCTCAGTGTCCCATCTGTGAGCAGGGTTAGCCATCGTGTCCTGTCTGTGAGCGGGTGACCCTGCCTCTTAGGGCTGTGGTGAGCAGTAAGACAGAGGAGAGCGCTTCCCTTGAGTGACTGACTCCTCTGCCCTGCCTTGGAGGAAGATGAGGAAGATTCCTCCGCTGACCCACATGGAAACCTGGGGAAGTCACCAGACTCTGGCTTTCACCCATCTGAGAAGGAGAGGCCCTGTGCAGTATTTCGAAGTGCTTCCCCGCCCCTCAAATGTTCATGAGCTTGAATCATTATAGATCTCAAATTATACAGTGAGTATGAATGGCAATGGCATTTAGAAACTGGGTCCTTGGGCTGTTTGTTTGTGACAGGGTTTCTCTGTGTAGCCCTGGCTGTCGTAGAACTAGTTCTGTAGACCAGGCTGGCCTCAAACTCACAGAGATTCAACCTCCTGAGTGCTGGGATTAAAGGTGTGTGCCACTACCACCCAGCTTTTGGTTTTTTGTTTTGTTTTATGGGGGGGTGATTAAAATTTGATGAGGAAATGAGGATGGGGCTCTGCTATGGCATTAGTGTGTTTATTTGCTTGTCTGTTTCTTGACAGAGTCTTGCTGTGTAGGCCAGCTGGCCAGAATGCAATTCATGATCCCCCTGAGTCAACTTCCTGCTGGGGCTTGCGTCATCACACTGTTTTCTGAGAAGAGCCAGCATACCTACCGGGCCTGGCCTGATGCTTTTTGCTATGCCATGACACAGTAGGAAGCCCTTAACCCAGGGGCTTGCAGGACCCTGATGCCATTCATTTGAACTTCTCAGCCTCCAGTGCCAAAAGTCCAACAATATCTGTTCTTTATGAATTCCTTGGTCATTGGTATTTAGCAATAGTAACAGAAAATAGACCAGCACATCTTGGAGTCATCTTAGGCCATTTTTTAAAGGAACATCCACCTGAGATCAAGACAGCTCTTAACTCTCCAAAATTTGCGCGTTACAACCAGGGGGCTTTTCCAGCAGTGGGGAAGGTCCTCATCTGGCCATCTGGGGCCCCCTGTGGAAAACTGGCCTTGGCTCTAGGATCTGTACCTCATCCCCTGGACATTTACAGCACCCCATCTCAATAAAGACAAGTATAGCTCAGAACCGAGGCGCTGAGGACAGCAAGTGGCTCTCCAATAATCCTAGCAGTTGGCACCCCATTGTAAATCAGCCTACAGACGAAGCACACACATTGCCCCCATATGTGTGAAGGCAGCCACCCACTTCTGTAGCAACCAATCACTGTTTCTATACACCAGGTAGTGTCCAGTCTGTCACAACCACTGCCACACCTCATACTTCACCTGCCATCCCCTCAAGGCTTTTCCTGATATCCACAGAGCACCCCCATCATCCCTCACAGACCCAGCACCCACATCTGAGGCCCCTCTTGCCAGAAGCTTCCTCCCCTCCTCTTTTCATCCTCCATCCCAGCTGAGATGTGACAGTTCTGGAACATGTCCCCAAGCATTACTGGGCATCCCCAGTGTGCCTCCATCCCTTAGACCCTGTTTGTCCCCTGTGCAGCTTACAGTGACTTCAAGTTTTAGCCACTGGCTTGCTGCTCCTCTGTCTTCTGGGAAAGGAAAGTTGAAACTGTGAGTGTGTCCCTACGGTCACTGATCCAGGGGCTGTGCACTTTTCAAGGCAGAAGACAAGTTTGGAGGTGACAAGAGACCAGCTGAGGCCACACGAGTGGTGACCTTCGCTGGCATCCCCCAAACTCTCACACTGTGTCAGTGCTGAGCCAACCCTGGACACAGAATCTGGAACTAGTGAGCCCTCAGTTCCCCACAGATGGGAACCAGAGTCCTGGCCGTGATCAATAGCTAGCCATGCTGAAGTAAGAGCCCCGTGTATCTGCTTCTTGAGCTGCACAGGAGAACCATGGACCTTGATTCCCCCGGCAAGTCTCCTCCAGACCCCACTCCCACCCAGTCCGTGTGAAAATCTTGTAGGAGTCACCTTCCAAATGACTCTGGGATAGTCACTTCTCCCTCTGGCCCTGCCCTAATAGCTAGTTCCCCTCTCACTTGAATCAGCCAGAGACCTCCTCAAGGCTGCTGTCACCTGGACCCCTCATTGTGATTCCCATCCAGATGCATGGGACCTGTTAACATCAAACAGCTTAGCACTCCTTTGCAGGAGTGTCTGCTGGCTCTCCAGCTGCTCTGACAGCCCAGTTCCTTCCCAAGCTGCTGTCTGCTATCCCTGCCCCCCTGCATGCACACACACACACCCCACACATGCCACACCACACACACACTCACCCAAGTGCACATGCAGGACTTCCCTTCTGTACCTCAAGCGTGTCTATCACACTTCTGCCTCAGGGCCTTTACACATGCTGTTCCCTGGGCCTGGACTACTTTGCCTAGATATTTACTGGGGCAAGCTATCACTTTCTGCAAATGTTCAAATCTCACCTAACTGTGCACTACTGTATGGTCCAGCAACTACATAGAAGAGGAAGGGCAGGGAGGAGGGAAAGGGAAGGAAGGAAGGAAGCCACAGTGTCCTTTTTATTCCAGGGAAGTCAGTTTTAGTGAGTGTCCAGAAGCAAGTCGAGGGAAACAGAGCTCAAGGCAGGCTGCTGGTCTACCCACTGCGTGCAAGGCCCATGCTCCAGATGTGTAAGAATCATTTCTGGAAAACCCTTCCCATGTCCCCCTCTAACACACTCTTTCCACTCCTAAACCTTGCCTTCCCACCTGGCCTCTGGGACAAGGACCAGAGAGTAACCAGGGTAGAGTAAGATACCTCTTGCTGGGAATCTTCCAACAGCCCTACCTCACCTCTGTTCCACACAGGGCTGCTGCCCTGAGGAAAGAAAGGTCCCTGAGGAGAGGAGAGGCCTAGGCAGTGTATCCACCAACTCTCTAAGCCTCAGCTTTGCTTCCCATCAAAATCAGGGGCATTGGATGTTGTCACCTGATGGAACAGTCTCTCGTGTCTACTGCCTCCTGGATGTCTGTCTCATTCTAATTCTGCTACTCTGCACCTGGGGTGACCACCAACCCAGGACAGTGTCACCTGGTGTCCCCTCTCTACCACCCTTCCTCTCGAAAGGGGTTTGGGTTTCACATGCAGCAGCTAGGTCCCTAAAATAGTATGTGGCCACTTGCTGATACCAAAAAGGAAGTGAGAGAGGTGCGCTTCTTCCCCTCCAGTGGAAAGGGCCTCATTTGCAGACTTCCGGTTGTTCTCCAGAGCCTCGCTGACCTGGTTCCCCCTCATCCTCCTGTGGGAGATAAAAGCCTCCCTGACTAGGGAGTCTGGTGCACAGCAGGATTCTCTCTGAACTACATAATTCCTGTGAACCTACTCAGGGGACATGCTATGTAAAGAAAGTCCCCTGGAACCTGAGTGACCTGTACTAGTCTAGTGTATCTGCCCTGCCTGAAATACCATATTGCTCGGGAGGGAACCTGAATGACCTCTGAGGACTGTAAGCAGGTAGAAATGTTACTTTCTGAGGAGCCTTAAGCCCCCTGTATCCCCCAGTGTTAAGGATAAGGTTCTCAGAAACTGATATTATTTAGTTGATTTTATGGGTCCTTTAAGCTGCAGACCATCCAGCTCTCCCATGGGAAACTGAGGTCAGGTTGTTCATCTCCTGGGACTACTGTAGAAATAGATGCTACTTTTAGCAGGATGTTCAGCCTGAAGGAAACATTGCAAGGATCTGTTCTGCCCTCACATGGATTTGGAACATCATAGCGTAAAGCTGGGGAAGTAAGTTCATATTGCCGAAAGGAAGCAATTTATCCCTGATTACATCTTATGAAATTCCATCTGTGGAGGCAGTTTTGAGTTGATGATTGTCCCTTCACTGAATCCAGTCCTCCTTAGAGACGCTGTACTCCCTCATGGCCTCCTGCTTGGGCTGACGGATCTGATAAGAAGGAACAAGTTCATCTTGCTGAGTTGTTCTTGAGTCCTCCTCCCTGCTCATTGAGCCAAAGCCTGCAGGCCTTCCAAGTGTCAACAGATGTCTTTGTCTGACAAAGAAGCGTCACCTGCCAGACTCCAGGCCAAGGCCCAACTGTGACTTTCATTCTTGCTCCAATATACCAGGCATTTAAAAATTGCTTTTACGAAAAAGTGTCAACTCATCACTTGGGCACACACAGCAACTAAAAGCAAGATGAAAGCCTGGCGCCTCTGCCTTCATTTTGAGTTGTTCATTTCCTATACCTTGCATCAGATTTCTGCTTGCTTCTACACAGGTGTGTTAGTTACAAAGATGCGTCTGCCTGCCTACCCTGTCTCAGTCGCCTTCCAGGCTGAAGGCACAAAGGGAAGTCATTGTTCTAAACCAGGGTTTCCTTGGATTCCAGGGACAATAAAGCCTCAGGAGACAGACAACCCACCGGTAAGATGAAGGCAGTTATTCACGGGGCTGAGGCCGCAACCTGGCACCGAAGCAGTCATCTTGGAGGAGGAAGCTAGTGCTCCTCAAGCGACAGATTACAGCTGCTTCAGAACTACCTAGGACAAAGACTGAGAAGATTATCAATGAATCCAGACCTCAACCAAGACTACTTAATTATGCACGCAACTTTTTAATGTATGCTTGCCATACATTAAATATTAAAAATCACTGGCCAGAAGATGGCATCAGATCCCTTGGAACTAGAGTTACAGAGAGTTGTGAGCCGCTATGTGGGTGCTGGAATCGAATCCAAATTCTCTGGAAGAGCATCGAGTGTTCTTAACCACTGAGCCATCTCTCTAGTCCCTAATTATACATAGCTTTTAATCGGATTCCAATTCCTCCTCTGTTTAAGCCTAAATCTTGTGTCAGCACTTGGGAGACAAATTTGGGGTGACTGGACTCTTCTGCTCCTCCTCCCACATTATTGAGTTTTTCTCTGCTTCACAATATTGCTCGTGTCTTTAGTTGGTGTATTGAGGTGGGTAACCAAGCTGAATCAGCTGCAGCTGCCAAAATGTGCTTTTGCCCCAAACTCCAGTTGCATCAGAAGAACTTCAGCTAGCAATGCCAACCACAGGCAGCATTATAAATGATTTAACTAGTTTTAGACACGATCAAAACATTTTTTCCTAAAGCCTCCAGGGAAGCACTGAGTGAACACAAACAATCAGAATCACTGTGTTCCAAATGTTTCAGCCATGTCTTAGTATGAAGAGTATCTTCTGTCTGTGGAAAAAATTAAATACCTATTTGTATGTAGAGGCAGAATCACTATTAAGAATATACCACATGGGCCTGGAGAGATGGCTCAGTGGTTAAGAGCACTGTCTGTTTTTCCAAAGGACCAGGGTTCAATTTCCAGCACCCACATAAAACCTCACAGCTGTAATTCCAGTTCCAAGGGATCTGACACTCTTACAACAATGCAGACAAAATTAAAACACACACACACACACACACACACACACACACACACAACATGTAAGAATGCTGAGTGCTGGAGACCAGGCCCTACACCTTGCCTGGATAGCACACTACAGCTGGTCCTGGATATGGGGGTTGTGGGTGAGCCAGCCCTGTGGGAGTGAGTGTGGGAGAGCCAGCCTTCCCTTTTGTCTGCTATGTGGTGGTGTTGGCTAGGGAGAGATGCCCTCCCCTCCCTTTTGCCCTCACCACCATTGACTGACAGGAGATATGGCCCAGAAGGGGTCACAGGAGCAAGAGAGCTGTCCCTGCCCCTCACATGCTGCAGCACTTGGGAGAGCAGGCCTTGCACCTTTCCATAGTAGAACTGGCCATGCAAGTGGGGGAGGCAGGTCCAGAACCAGGGCTTTGAGTTGGCCCACCCCAACATCTACCCCATGGATGAACTGCTGGAGTGCAAGAAGAGGTCAGTTACACAACCCAGGACTGCAGGATCTCCATGACAAGGACAGTTATGGCATATCTGAGAGGAGTTCCAGTGAGGTTCCAGTACTGATGGAGTAGTAGAAACCAGGGGCCTCGTACCAGACCAAGGAGTCATTTTAATGAACATTTGCAAGCAGAATGTGTGGACAAAGGGGAACATTGTGGGACATACTGAGATACACTGCAGCTTCCACAATGAGCTGTTATTTTTTTTTTTTTCGAGACAGGGTTTCTCTGTGTAGCCCTGGCTGTCCTGGACTCGCTTTGTAGACCAGGCTGGCCTCGAACTCACAGAGATCCGCCCGCCTCTGCCTCCCGAGTGCTGGGACTAAAGGCGTGCGCCACTACACCCGGCTCGAGCTGTTATTTTTTATGCTGGGACAGATTGCAAGGGTGAAGGGTGAGTCTGGGGGGATGTGGGAGATAGGAGGGAACAGGGTGCATGATGTGAAATTCACAAAATAAATTTTTTTTCAAAAAAAAAATGCTAAGTGCTGAGACCCCATGGGACCCAGTGACCGAAACTTCCATGGTATAAGGCATTCCTGTCTTGTGTGAGGCAGGTTTACAAGTGAGTCAGTGTCAACATGAACAGCACACATATGACACATGAACACTGACTCCTGGGTTGACTCTGAATAGACTATTTTCATAGGAGACAGTGCCTTTCAGTGCCGTTTTCAGCCATTGTTCTAGTCACACTCTGAGGACCGGGTTCCATTTCATCGAGCCTGAGACAAGCACCCAACCAGGTCACCTGAACCAAAGCAGAGACATGCCAGTGTAGACAACAAGGTTTACAAATCCCACTGACTATTCCTCTCCATTCACCAAGTATTCTTACCTCTGGTAAATGCATTTATTGCCTGCACATCACTGGCCTGAATGCCATGGCATTGTATGGGGCTGTGCATGGGGGAATTAAAGGAACCTATCTGGAGCATTAAATGGGTGAAAATACTCTACAACACTCTCTGGCTCTTACTTTGGCCAGTTTGGCTTGGTTTGGTTTTAAGTCAGGGTCTCATGTAGCCCAGGCTGGCGTCAAGTTCACTAAGTAGCCAGGGATAACTTTTGAGCTGCTGATTCCTCCCACCTTTGCTTTCCAAGTGTTGGATGGCAGGTGTGTGCCTTCATGCCTGGAAACTTTGACTTTTTCTTCAATCTCTTGTGTCAATTTTTTCTTTTTCTTTTTCTTTCTTTCTTTTCTTTTTTTTTTTTTTTGTTTTTTGAGACAGGGTTTCTCTGTGTAACCCTGGCTGTCCTGGACTCACTTTGTAGACCAGGCTGGCCTCGAACTCACAAAGATCCGCCTGCCTCTGCCTCCCAAGTGCTGGGATTAAAGGCGTGCGCCACCACCGCCCGGCTCAATTTTTTCATTGTTTGAGAATTTTACATTTGCATACAATGTGTTTTCAACAAACCCATGCCCTCCCCTCTATCCTCTCCATGACTTTCTCCTTCCTATTTCATGTTTTGTTTTGGTTTTTAAGTCACTGAGTCCACTTAGTGCCCCTGTCTGCATATGGGTGGAGGATCAGCTACTAGAGCATGGCCAGCCTCCCAGGAGCCATATTCCCAAAGACAAGTCACTCTCCCTCCCCAGCAGCTGTCAGTTGCCAATGCTCCTCAGACAGGGGTGGGAGTTCATGAGCCCCTCCCCATCCGTGCTGGGGTTTGGGCTGGCTTCATCTTGTGCAGGTTTTCTACAAGTAGTCCCAGCCTCTGTGCATTCATGTGAACTAATCTATGGTATATAAGGATAAAAAGTTAGGGGACAATTTATTACTTTGTTCATATGGCAGAATAATAGTATTAGGTTCTCCCCTAGGGCTCATGACCTAACTAGCTACGTGGTTTTGGTCCAGTTAACAGTACCATATATGAGTCTATCTTGTGGAGCAGGCCTTAAATTCAACCAAAAAGTGTGGTTACTTCCATAACATTTGTGCTATGATGGCACCAACAGATGTGTCTTGCCAAGCCAGTTGTTATTGAAGCTCACAGGGTTCACAGCTGGGTAAGATTGTGACTTATCAGTCCAATACATAATGATTCTTGGTATCTTGTCCCAAATAGACAAACTCAAAAAGGTAAGCGATACTATAAAATTTACTGCTTAATGTCAGGCGTGGTGGCATGCACCTTTAATCCCAGGAGAGGCAGAGGCAGACAGATCTCTGTGAGTTCGAGGCCAACCTAGTCTACAAAATGAATCCAAAAGAGCCATGCTACACAGATAAACCCTGACTTGAAAAATATAAGTAATAATAATAATAGCAATAATAAATTTACTGCTTAACAAAATAATGAGATACCCAGTTATCTTTTCAGATATGGATCCCACAAAACAAAATATTTGTTAACTATATAAATTAATTCCATTTCCTCTAAAGGAGTGCTTCTCTAAGAATTTGCCCTCTATATCTCTGTCTTTCCTTGCAGCATATTTTATTTAATGAATCTTTTCTACATACATATATATATATTCATATTCTGGTCTGGCAAATATTCCTACTCTCAAGGCTTTAGCTTGCTGCTTTGTTCCTGGCACATCTTGGTGCCCCAATGGTAACTCTTTCCTTGACTCCCTTGTCTCTTTATGCTTGAGAATGGTTTGTTGATCCAACTATGGGCATGAAGACTCCATGGTAGGGTTGTACTCCCATGTAACTGAAGACCTATGAGTTAAGGTGTGTCTTCCAGCCCTTGCTGAAGGCCTTACTGAAGGCCCATTCACAATTGAAGGACACTGGCCGAGGTTACTCTGTGGTTGCCCCAGAAGAGGAGGATGACCAGCTGTCAATCTATAAGGAGTCACCTCTCCATCCTTCTAGGAGCTTTCCCCCTCCCCCAACATGTGACATGGCTGACAGCAGCACCTTGTCTAGGATCAATCCATACATCCATGCAGATCGTAAGGATGTCTTCCACCTCCCCTCTCACCCACCTTGCTGGTGCTAGCACTGGCTACCACTCTCTGGAGCAGGCCAAAGAGGAGCATGTGTCTGACTGTGTTTATACCCACCCTTTCCCCATCCTGCCCACAATTCCTGATTAAAAAAAAACATATGAACAACAACCAGGCTTTCACTGTCTCCAGGACAGTAAGCCCCTCACTTTCCATCATGACTGAGTCCTAACCAGTTTTGGTTTGTGAAGTTTTTCCTTTAAGTTCAGTCTACCCTAGTCAACAAAGGTATTTGGCACTGGAGTGAAAGCATGAATCAAAAGGGTGTATTATAATCAGGGTGGCCTGGTCCTCCTGACTCCCACAGTCTCTATTAGTAGATTTGCCCATGGTTTCCGCTAGCCTACATTATAATACAAAACCACGAGGGATGCTCAACTTAGAGCACATCTCAATTGCGTCAGTGTGCTGAGACTTACTGACCAGTCCTGTTAGACTTACTGACTAGTCCTGTTAGTGAGGGAGGACAGTTGTCTTCAGGGGGAGCTAAACGATGGGACTCTATGATTAGTTCCTGGGACTTAGTCTCAAAAAACTGGTTTAAATTTGATCTCCAGACTTACAAAGGGGTGGGGGGGAAACCATTTTGTTTTACTTTGTAGCAAAACAGATCAAGAATCCTGGGAACCTCAAGCACATTGAGCTGTAAACATCCTGTAATTAAACCTCTTTGGGGATAACTTAGGAAGGGCTCTGAGACACCTTCATGATCTATACACTTCATGACTTTTCCACGGAGCTTTCAGCCAAGACAGCTTACTACAGTCAGCCTCAGATGACACCCATGATGGCCTTTCCATTGTGTGCACCCAACCACTGGCTTCTCTGCCACCAGCCAGCCATGCCTCTTCCTGGCAAGTCTGTCTCACCTCCCTCTTTGGCACCTCCCACCCCCTGCTTACTGCTCTCTGCCTGAAGAGCTCTGTCTCACTGCTCTCCTTGGGGCTTGCATTCTCCCCCTACACTGACTCAGGAACTTCACACAGGGAACTTGGGATAATAAAGAGCCATGCCCTTTCCCTCGGAGAACATCCTTCTCCTTCATGGGGTGGCTAATGGGGACCTCAGCCCTGTCAAGTACATGTCCTTTTCCCATTTCTGACTTGTTTCAAATGTGATCCAAAGTAGGGTGGTTTAGTCAGTATTTTGCACCTTCATTAAGGATGTCAAAAGGCCCACTGTGCCTTTTGACCCAATGTGGAAAATAGCTATATAATCCTAACCACCTGCAGCACACATGACAGGTTTCAATCTGGTCTTCAGCATGCAGCTGGGCTGATGAAGCCCACACTCAAAGCCTAGTTAACAGCCAGGCCAGGCTCCACCGTGTGGCTAATACAGGGTTCCAATGGTCACAGCAGGACGCCAGGGGAAGTTCCTCCAAGACTGTATGGTTGTCTATTCAAGGGAATGAAAGAAGGCTGTAACCAAACCCACTAACTATGGCTGGTTAAGGGAGATAGCATTGGAGCCTCTGAGAACCCTGCTCTTGTGTTACAATCTGGGGTAGTTGAAAACATGAGCAAGTGTTGTAATGGAGACCCTGGGAGTCAGGAAGGCCAAGCCCCTCTGACTGTGTTGCACAACTGCCCTTCGCAGTACTGACACAAGGCAAAAGCTTCGAAACTAGACCCAGGTCCCCAGAATCCTTCGCCAACTTTACTGCACACAGCCTTCAAGGTCCTTAGAAAATGAGAGCCACAAGTGTCAGATTGGAGCAAAGGTGATAAACAGCAAGCCTGACACA
This sequence comes from Lophiomys imhausi, assembly GCA_907164525.1. Lineage (NCBI taxonomy): Eukaryota > Metazoa > Chordata > Mammalia > Rodentia > Muridae > Lophiomys > Lophiomys imhausi. The sequence continues at coordinate 9,079,236 of CAJQZJ010032004.1, forward strand.
CAATTGTAACAATTGCCCAGTCCCCGAGGAGCCCAGGAAATCCTCCAGTGCCATCTAGTGGCACTCTGGCTCAGTCTAAATGCACAAGAGAATTCAACTGATGTCTGTATGCAGTGAAGGGTAGCCATGAATGCAGCCCAGTACAAAAGCCTAAATTTACTTGAAATATTATGAGATTGGGTTTTTGTTTGTTTGAGTATTTTTGAGCGAGGATATTGTAGCACAACTGCACAGTTCTCAGGTATGAACTGTGCAGATGACACCCTCTTGTCATGATGTCAAAGGGTTAGACACGCTTAGAGGAAGCAAACCCAGCCTCAGGTTGAAGGGCTTTGCTTCAATTGTTGCTGTCAGCCAGCACGTCTCAGCCACCAGTGCTCAGAGCCTCCTTTGAGCTCCAACACTACCCTAGGGCAAATTTCCAATAAGCAAAATGGGTTCCCAGTAGGGGAAAATTGCCCTTCTCTTGTTTCTGAAGGAAGGCCAACTTTCCCCCCCGCCAGGACCTCATTGTTAGAATAAACCTTGAACAAACTCTGCCAGACCCTGGCCAAGTCCCTATGTTGAAACTCCAGCCCTTTCCCCCTGGGAAAGTGAAGCCTGGATGCATTGGAGACCCCAAGATGTTGGAGGTCCCAAAGCCGTAGGCTATCTGTTAAGGAAAACTGCATACATGGAGTAGAGCCAGCCCCAGAGAGAGAAGTATGTTTCAGGCAGTGATGTTGAATGGGTAGAGCCATCTAAGCACTTTTACATTGAGCATGGAGCTATAGGATTTGATGTTTGCCCTGCCGGGTTCTGGTCTTGCTTTAGTCCAGTATTTCCTCACTAAGCAACCTCCCCCCCATTTCTCCCTTTTAGAATGGCAACGTATATTCTGTGCAATTGTAAGTTGGAAGTATGTAATTTGCTTTTTGATTTTACAGAGAGTTACAAATAAAAGAGATTGACTGGAGTCTCAGAAAAAAAAAGCTTTGGACTTTTAAACAGTACTGAGACTGTGAAATACTATGAAGTTTAGCTAAATGAATTTTTCATTATGATATGTTCATGACCCTATGAGGGCCAGAGAATGGAATGTGACAGTTTGAGTGAGAATGACCCCACAGGCTCATGCATGTCAACACTTGGTCCTCGCTTGGTGACATCCTTTGAGGAGGTTTTGAAGGTGTGGCCTTGTTGGAGGAAGTGTGTCACTGGAGGCAGACTTTGCCATTGCTCTCTGCTTTATACTTTCAGTTCAAGATGTGAGGTCTCACCTTGCTGTGCCAGCCACTGTGTCTGCCTATTGCCGTGACCTCCCCACAGTGATGAAGATGGGTAGACTCTTATCCCTCTGAAACTATAAGCCCCAATAAACCTCTCCTTCTATAAGTTGCTTTGGCCATGGTGTTTTATCACAGCAATAGAAAAGTAACTACCAGGCATGGTGGTATTTGCATTTGCCTTTAATCCTAGCACTTGGGAGGCAGAGGCAGGCAGATTTCTGTGAGTTCAAGCCCAGCCTGGTCTACATAGCAAGTTCAAGGCCAGTCAGATATATATATACACACACACACACACACACACACATATATATATATATATATATATAGAGAGAGAGAGAGAGAGAGAGAGAAGAGAAGAAAGTAAGGAAACTAACACAGGGAGGAAAAGGACTTATTTGGCTTATGGGTTATTATTGTAAAGCATAAAGAAAAGTCAAGGCAAGAACTCAAGGCAGGAACTTAAAGCAGAAACCAGTGGAAGAATGCTGCTCACTGGCTTGTTTCCAGGCTCACATTCAGCTATCTTTCTTATACAGCCCAGGCCCACCTGTCCAAGCCATCTGCAGTGTCCTGGGTCCTCCTAGTCAATTATCAATTTTAAAAAAATGCCCCACAGATATTGCCATGGGCCAATGTGATCTAGTAAATTCCTCAGTTGAGGTTCCTACTTCCCAGGTGTCTCTATGTCTGTGTCCAATTGACAGGTGAAGCTATGACAGTGAGTTAACCTAAGAATGTTAAACTAAGCTTAAACTAAGGATGCATGAAAATGTCTTATAGAAACCCACTGGTTAGTAAGCTCATTTCAAAATACAACTGTGGTAAGAGTTTTGTTTCTTAAAAAACCCAGTTATGATACATGAATGTTTTTTATTTAATCCCAGGTGCAAGGCTGCTACAGTTTGTCCATACCTGTAAACTATAAGTGCCTCATGGGCTAGCAGGGGCATAGCTGCAGAAAGTTCTGAGGACTCTGGAGAGGGGTAAAAAAGCCAGAGCTCTGAGAAGTAGGGGCGCTCTGAAGAAGGAAGACGGTGCTGCTCTCCTTGCTGGTACTCCCCTGCACTACTGCTGGTTTGTCTTGCTGCTGTGTTTCCTGGTTTGCTGGTTGGCTGTGTATAGTGTTGCTGGTTTACTGGACTTCTGAATATTGTGACTACTGAGACTGGTATTGCCCCCAAAGAACCTGATGACCCTAAACAGCAGAAAATAGTTCAAGAGACCTACGTCCATTTCCACTTTAACCTTCTTTCTCTCCCACCTAGTGTTGGAGGGTAAAGGTATTAAGTACAGTAAAATTAAATGAGTGCATAATAAAACAGATATAATAAAGCTGCTTTCAACATATAACTTTGAAAAAAGTTTGAAGGGAATTATCCTTCAAGGCAGACAGTGCTGCTCCCAGAAGACATGGTTTATTAAACAAAAGTCACAGTGCCAGGCATGGGGTACCTCCCTAGGAGTCATTGGCCATGAAGGCCCCAGAGTCTCTACAATTGCACAGGGTATTGTCCTTAGTTTTCCACCACCACTGCATGGTGAAGCCTTTTGCTGAAGATACCACACACTCTTTGGCTGTGAGACATAAAGAAATTAATCTCAAACCAACCAGGAAAGTTCCTCACTGTTAGAAGTTTTTGTGGTGCTGGAAGGTACTATGTAGATTATGAGGGAGAAAAAACATCCGTGGTCTTACCTAGCACTTGGCAATGAATGCTCTAATCTGATCTGCTAGGCAAGATTTCTACATTTGTGCAATAGTGGCATGACTGTTATGGGGTGACTAACCATGTCCTGATTGGAGTGGAGGCCTGCTTCATAGGAAGGGTTCTCATGCCTGGTTCAGAGTAAGCCTGATCAAAAGCCTATGTCTGGGGAGGTCCCAGGTCCTAGGGTGGAACCTATTGATGCTTTTGTTTTGCTAAGTGGTTGTATTGTCAAATTGTCTTCTAAATTACTTATGTTTCTGCCCATATACCTGGGATGCTTTTAACTTTAGTAAAAGAAGTTTTTTTGCTGTGGACTTCAGTCAATACAGAGAATTATAACAATGTGTTAATAATAAGTGACTGTGAGTGCCTAGCCCTAAGTTGGATAGCTAACACACACACACACAACACACAACACACACACACAGACACAACACATAACACACACACACAACACACACATACACAGACACACACAGACATACACACACACAACACACAACATACACAGACAGACACACACATAACACACAGACATATACACACAGACACACACACCTGCCAAGGCTCAGGGATTATCAACAAAGGAGAAAAGCATGTACAAGTGAGAGGACGTTAGGAGGAATGCTGTAAAACGCTGTCTCCTGGACATGATATGGCTGTTGCACTCACAAACTCACACAATTGTAGTTACCGTCACAAGATCTACACAAGAACAAACCAGCTAAAATTCAGATGGGAGAGGAGCTCTCAAGTCTTAAACCTTACCGAGGAGCTACCAGCAGTTGATAGCCACTAGGGGAAACACAACCTTTTTTTTTTTAACTGTATCCCTGATTGCTTTGTAATTTACTATGTAGACCAGACTGGACTCAAACTCACAGAGATCCACCTGTCTCTGCCTCCCAAGTGCTGAAATTAAAGGTGTGCACCACCACGCCTGGCTGGAGAATCATCTTGATAGTGTGGCCACTAGTAGGTTATTCACACTCTAGTGGATGGTGCCATATTCATACACATCTGGGCAGCCAGCACCAATTGGGCTTAGTGGGTTATTAAAAGAATAAAGGGAGAACATGAAGTTGGGAGGGAGATGTGTTGGTGGGGATCTAAGAGGAGTTGGAGAAAGAAAATGGGGAATGGATACTACAATCAAATTTTATTATATATATGTATGACCTCATTGAAGAATACATTAAATAAATAAAATTAAAAAATAGTTCCATATCTCTCATCCTGTACTGCATATAGATCAGTCCAAAATGGATCAAAGACCTTAATGTAAGATCTAAAGTTTTTAAAACGTTAGATGGAAACATTGGGAAATCACTTCTACATGTTGCCATTGGCCATAACTTCTTGTAAAGTACAATAAAGCACAGAAAACAACCCCAAGGACTGACAAATAGGATGCATGAGTAAGAAAGCTCCCACACAGCAAAGGAGACAATCACTAGAATAAAGAGAGTCATGAAAATACCTGGCAGGAAAAGAAACAAAATGTCCCTCAGTCCTCTTGATTCATGCTGCTACATAGGCAGGTTGAGGGAACATCTCTGAGGCAGGCACACCCACCCCTTTTGAACCCACATATTCTTCTTCCATTAGTTCTCTCCAAATTGGCTCCAGGCCTCTGAGCTGACCATGGTCATTCTGATTCTCCTCTCCAGTAACATCCTTCCAGCCCAGCATGGTTCTCTGCCTGCCCACTTTGGGGTATACCTTGCCCACACTCTTTTAGTTCAGACTTATTGATATTGTTTATTGAAAATGTAGTTAAGTAGATACTGAGAATACAGATTTACTTCCTTGCTCAAAAAATGACACCCATGGCTTCATAGCTGCACACTTTCTGTTTTATGTTTATACGTCAGTGAGCACCAACCAAAGACCACTCTAGCCACCTCTGTAGCTGAGAAAGTCTGGCTCTGCCAGCCTTTCTTCCAGAGAGAGTCTGCATCAGACAGTCAACCCTGCCAGAGCCTTGATCTTGGACTGTCCACACTCAGGAGCTGTAAGGATTAGATTTCTGCTGAATATAAATTGCCCAATCTCATACATTTTGTTGTAGTGGCACAAATGGGCTAAGACAAACATTTATCTTCAGTTCACTGCTGCTGTGATTTCAGGTAGTTAAGGTGCCGTGAGTGTTTCGTGCAGAATGCTTTTGGAGGTGGAAATGCTGACTTCATGTCAGTTTCATTATCACTTGGGCCCTCTGTGGTCCAGTGGAGGGTGCACCATGGACCAAGGCTATCCTAGGGTCCAGTTAGAGGTGTTGGATGGCAGGTGAGTAGCCAAAAGGAACTAATCATCTCTGCTTGCAGGGGAAGAAGCTGTGGCCGTTCTACACAATTTCTAACACTCCTTCAAGCCATTTTGTTTGTGTACACTACAGTGTATGAGGAAGTGTGCTCTGAGATCAAGAGCAGTGAGGGCTACCCCCAGCTCTACACCAGTGTGAGCCCCAGTCACCCAGGACGATCCCTGTAACTGTGGGCTCCAGGACATCTGCTTTGGGAATTACCCCAGTGCTCCCCTTACTTGCTGAAGGTTTTAAACTTTTTATACTGCTTACTGGCTTTGCATTCACCAAGTGGTAATTCACTGTGATGGCTATCAAAGGCTTGTCACAGGCTGTGCCCTGGACGAGCTCACTTGGCCCTGGACAGTGTGTTCTCTGGGAGTGGGAGTGACTCTCCCTTTTAATCCTAATGAGTTGTCAGGGGACACCACCAACCTGGCATTGTATGTTCAAAACTAGTGGATGAGATAAACTTGGGTGGAAATCCAAAATTTATAGTGATTATAATGGGCAAATTTTACTCTAGGGCACCAAGAAGAGTGACTCGGGACAGGCTGCCATGATGAACAGCAGCCTGCCAGGCTGGCCTGTCAGATGGGGCAGCTAGCACAGTGTGACTTGGAAAGACCTCATGTCTACCTGTGTCTGGCTTTGATTGTAGAGGGGGCGTGTTTTTATCCTCTGGTGTCTTGTTAGATGCTGATGCATGGAACTGTGTGTATTCAGTGGGAGAACTGTAGTGTCCTGAAGATGCCAGGCCACCTCCTGAGCAACTCAGGCACCTTCTGCCTTCCTAGAAGCTTAATGATGAAAAATGTGGTTAGAAGATGCACTAGAGAGGTTACATCCCACATGTGTTGGAGCATTTGTTATGTTTGGTCTTGGTTCAGGGATCTAAAAGAGATGGGAGAGGAAAATCTGCGAGGAAACAACAGGGCCACAATGTGACTGGCCAGTGAGGTGGGAAGATGGGTTGCAGCATCCAGGATTCAAGAAAAGAAAATCCAGCACCTATGCACTTTTAGAACAAGACCAGTCTCAAAGGGCTGTTCCCTCTATTCTGCTATAGTGTGAGCCTGAACTTCTCTTGCACCTGCCTGCACCCTGGATCCAGACACACAGTGATTATCCAGGGCCAGTTTTAGAAGAGTCCAAATGACAAATGAAACTGACACAAAGTGGGCATTTCCACCTCCAGAGCATTCTTCATGAAACACACACGGCACCCTGACTACCTGAAATCCCAGCAGCAGTGTGCTGACAAATGCCTGTCTTGGTCCATTTGTGCTGCTACAACAAAATTTATGAGGTTGGATAATTTATATTCAGCAGAAATGTAATCCTTACAGCTCCTGAATGTGGACAGTCCAAGATCAAGACTCTGGCAGGGTTGGTTGTCTGGTGTGGGCTGCTTTTTCTGGTGGGGCGAAATACTGTGTCTCCACATGCTTAAAGAAGACCAGGGGAGTTGCACCCCTACATTCAACCCTTCACCCAGGCCACTGAAGCCTGTTGTCATGGGAGGAGACCTCATGACCTAATCGCCACTCGTGATGCAATCTGTTGAAATGCTGTCTCATCCACAACCCCTGAGCTCAAGCCAGAGTTAGTCTGCTCAGCTGGTTGTGGGATGGTAGCATGCACACTTTGCTGGTTAGGTTTTGTGTGTGTGTGGGGGGGTTGTTTGTTTATTTTGTTTCGTTTATTTGACACAAACTAGAAATGTTTGGGAAGAGGAAACTTCAATGAGAAAATGTCTCCCACTATACTGGTTTATCGACAAGTCTATTGGGCATTTTTTTGATTAATGATTGGTGTGAGAGAGACCAGTCCATTGTGAGCTGTGTAACCCCTGGGCTTGTGGTCCTGGGCGTGTAAGAAATGAGGCTGAGCAAGCCAGCAAGCAGCACTCCCCTTTGGCCTGGGCTTCAGTTTCTGCCTCCAGGTTCCCACCTTGAATTCCTGCCTGGCTTCTTTTGATGACGCAGGATGATGTAAGGGCCAAATAAACCCTTCCTTCCCCAAGTTGCCTTTGGTCATGGTGTTTTGTCACAGCAAAAGAAAACCAAACTAAGACACACACCCACATGGCTCACAGCAGTGACCAGCGTGTGCATGTGAGTACACATTGCTCACAACCTGCTGCCAGGCTGACCACGTGTTCTGTCAGCCACCTATGCAGAAGAAACACCTCAAGGCTTGCAGTGTGTCATCTCAGGTGACTTTTGCACTCACCTTTATAGGTTCCTAGGTACTTTTGCTCCCCTGGGGAGGCACAGTCTCTTCCTGTTCCTCAGACTTTCATCTCTAGCTCAATTAGTGAGAAAAATCACCAGGGAAGCTTTGCCACCAGGCAGCTTTTTAAGGACAAGCTTTTTTTTTTTTTTTTAAGATTTTATTTATTTATTATTTATTATGTATACAGTATTTGGTCTGCATGTATGCTTGCAGGCCAGAAGAGGCCCCAGATCTGATGATAGATGGTTGTGAGCCACCATGTGGGTGCTGGTATTTGAACCCAGGTCCTCTGGAAGAGCAGCCAGTGCTCTTAACCTCTGAGCCATCTCTCCAGCTCCAGGACAAGCTTTTATACGTGTGGATTTTTTGCTTTCAATATTTTATTTATTTATTGTCAATCTTTTATTTATTATTTAATAATTCATGACTATAAACAATGTGGCTGAAGCCCATCCACCCCAAATCCTCCTCATTGTCCCCAGACACCTCCCAACAAGTCCCTTCCCACCTTCACAACCCCCTCTTTTTTGTTGAAACCCACAGAGTCCAGTTGGTGCTGTCTGCTGGAATACTGACTAATCTTGTTAGCTTGATCTTGACCAGGTCTCAAGTGAGTTCATGCCCACAAAGACCATGTCATGTCCAGAAGACAGTCTTCCACAGCACCCCTCCCCATCCTCTTACATTCCTTCTGCTCCCTTTTTCTGCAATATTCCTTTAGCTATGTGGGTGTTGATGCAGATGTCCCATTTAAAGATGAGCACTCACGGCCACTTATGCCCAGCACTTTGGCGGTCACAAGTCTCTGCACCTACTGCTACCACTGCACAAGGAGGCTTCTTAAACATAAATGTTTAGAAGGCAATTTGACATGTCTAGTGAGTGGAACAGCAGTAATAGCCCCCCCCCACTTATGCCCTGTAACCTCCAAAGCTGTGGGGTTTCACCACATTTACAATACCGGGCAGGAATTCTGCGAAGCAGACCTCAAAGTGGTTGGTTGGTTGCCCCCATTCATGCTATTATTGCAGCACTGGGCACATTTTGCCTGGCAGCTCAGTACTGTAGCATTTGAGGTTCACTGTTAGCCAATACCACTGATGATTTGTTTTCCACCAGAACCCTACATAGCTCCTTCTAGACATATAAAAACTACCCAGCAAGGAAAAAGTTCAGTATCTCTGTGTTCTGCAACTAAAGTATGTTGTCTCTTCAGCAATGGGGTCTTACCATCTACCTATTTTGGGAAGCCAAAACAGTATTGGCAGTAGCTTGTATTGTTTTCGGGGGTCCCTAAGCCCGCTCCGCACCTTGCATGAGATTTTCATTTAATAATCTGTGTCTTCTAGGAGAAGCATTGTCCACCCACTCAGGCCACCTTTGTCCAAGCTCCTACTAAAAATTATCTATTAATTTTAATCCATTAATATAAATATTAAAATTAATATTCAATCTATTAATATATTAATAATGCCATTAAGATGAGATTATAAAGTACTGCATTCCCACAAAGGTTTTTATGCATTCTCAGTTTGGTTAACCCAGTGCTCTACCCCATCATGTCCCCTGTCTGACCGTCCAAATCGACATTTAAGTTTTAAACCCCTACTTAATATCACACCCCTTAATTTCATAGCATATGAGCTTAATTTCATAGCATATGAGCTCTACTATCACCTCACCTCATAAGACCTCTTCTTTCATCTCTCTTATGACCTCTTTCTAGTTTCTAATCTCTACAGACACTCTAAATTAAAGGAAAAAAAATCCAAAAATTTGAAGCTAGGATTTACATATGAGAGGGAACACAAGGCATTTGTCTTTCTGGGTCTGGGTTACCTCACTTTTCAGTCTCATTCATTTTCCTGCAAATTACTCAATTTCGGTTTCTTTACAGCTGAACACTATTGTATGTGTGTGCCACATCTCATTATCCAGTCCATCTGTTGGCAGATGTCTGGGCTGATTCCATTCCTTTGCTACTCTGAATAGAGCAGCAGTGAGCGTGGATGTGCAAGTGTCTCTGTTGGAGGATATGAAATCTTCTCTGAGTGTATGCCCAGGAAGGGTATAGCTGAGGTATGCCGTAGTTCTATTTTTAACTGTTTGAGAAGTCTTCACACTGATTTCCCTGCCACCAAGAGTGGATAAGAATCTCCTTCCCCTACATCCTCATTAGCATTTCTTGTTCTTTGTTTTGCGATGACTGGGTGAGACAGAATCTCAAAGTAGTTTTAATTTCATTTCCCTGATGGCTAATGATGTTGAACACATTTTAAAAATGTTAGCCACTTGTATTTCTTCTTTTGAGAGCTCTATCAGTTTCATGATCTATTTTTAAAAATTGGATTGTTTTCTTGATGTTTAATTTATTGAGTTATTTGTATGTTCTAGAAATTAATCTTCTGTGGAATGTATAACTAGCAAACATTTTTCTCCCATTCTGTTGGCTGCCTCTTTATTCAGCTGAGTTTTCCCATTTGTTGATTATTGGCTTATTTCCTGAACTATCAGAGACTAGACACAAAGTCCACACCTGTGCCTGTATCTTGAAGTGCTCTCCCTACATTACCTCTAGCAGTTTCAGAGTTCCAGATCTTGTATTGCAGTCTTATATTTGATCATTTATAGTTTATTTTTATGTAGGGTGAGAGATACATGTTTAGTTTCATTGTTCTAATCATATCTGTCTAGTTTTTTTCAACACTGTTTACTGAAGATGCTAGGTTCACTCCACTGTGTATTTTCAGCATCTTTATCAAAAATGATGCGGTTACAGTTGTGTGGACTTGTATTTAGGTCCTCTATTCCACTGACCTATGAGTTTGATTTTGTACAAACACCATGCTGTTTGTATAACTATGGGCCTGTAGTATAATGTGAAATCAAATATGTAGATATATCCAGCAATGTTCTTTTTTGCTCAGGATCCTCATTATCTTGTACTCCCATTTGAATTTTTTAATTAATTTATTTTTTCAAGTTACATCTCAATCAAAGTCTCCTCCTTCCTCCCTTCCCCATTCCTCCCTCCTTCCCTCCCTCTTCCTCATCTCTGTCCTCTCCTTCTTCTCAGATGAAGGGAGCCCCCACATATCAAACCCCCTCAGTTCATCAGTCACGAGAGGACTAAGAGCTTCCTCTTGTATTGGGGCTTGATATGGCAGCCCATCTAGTGTAAGGTGTTCCACTAACATGCAACAGGGTCCATGACTCGCTGCTGGGGAGAGGTTTTCATAGGATAGTTCTGCTAGGTTCCTGTCTGTTTGAGTTTGTGGGTTGTAGGATGATTGTCCTGTGCTATATGGTTAATATCTACTTGTAAATGAATACATACCATGTGTATCTTTCTGGGTCTGAATTAGCTCACTTAGGATGAGCCTTTCCAGTTCCATCCATTTGATTGCAAATTGCATGATTTGCTTGTTTCTGATAGCTGTGTAGTATTCCATTGTGTAAATGTATAACAGTTTTGGGTTTTTTTTTTTAATCCATTCTTCCGCTGAAGGACACCTGAGTTGTTCCCAGTTTCTGGCTATTAAGAATAAAGCTGCCATGTACATTGTTGAGGCAATGTCTTTGCAGTTTGGTGGAAAATCTTTTGGATATATACCCAGGAGGGGTATGACCTGGTCTTGAGGTAGAACTATTCCTAATTTTCTAAGAAATTGCCAGATTGATTTCCAAAGCGTTTGTACAAGTTTGCATTCCCACCAGCAATGAAGGAGTGTTCCTCTTTCTCCACATCCTTGCCATCATGTGCTATCTTTTGAGTTTTTGATCTTAGCCCTTCTGACGGGTGTAAGATGGAATCTCAGAGTCATTTTGAGTTGCATTTCCCTGATGACCAAGGATATTGAACATTTCTTCAAGTGTCTCTTGGCCTTTAGAGATTCCTCTTTTGCAAATTTATGGTTTAGCTCTGTACCCCATTTTTTAATTGGATTATTTGATTTGTTGGTGTTTAATTTCTTAAGTTCTTTATATATTTTTGATATTAGCCCTCTGTCGGATGTGTGGTTGATAAAGATCTTTTCCCAATCTGTAGGCTGCCATTTTGTTCAAATGACTGTGTCCTTTGCCTTACAGAAGCTTTTCAGTTTCACAAGGTCCCATTTGTTGGTCTTAGAGCCTGAGCTATTAGTATTCTGTTCAGGAAGTTGTCTCCTGTGCCAATAAGTTTGAGGCTTTTCCTCACTTTCTCTTCTATTAGATTTAGTGTGTCTGGTTTTATGTTGATGTCGTTGATCCACTTGGACTTAAGTTTTTGTGCAGGGTGACAAATCTGGGTCTATTTGCATTCTTCTACATGTTGACAACCAGTTAGACCAGCACCATTTGTTGAAGATGCTGTCCTTTTTTCATTGTATGGTTTTGGGCTTCTTTGTCAAAAATTAAGTGATCATAAGTGTGTGGGCTTATTTCTGGGTCTTTGATTTGATTCCATTGATCAATCGGTCTGTTTCTATGCCAGTACTATGCTGTTTTTATTACTATTGCACTGTAGTACAGCTTGAAATCAGGGATGGTGATACCTCCAGATGTTTTTTTATTGCGCAAGATTGATTTAGCAGGCTGGAAAGATGGTTCAGTGGTTAAGAGCACTGGCTGTTCTTCCAAAGGACCTGGGTTCAAATCCCAGCACCCACATGGCAGTTCACAGCTGTCTGTAATTGCTGGGTGTGGTGGCACATGCCTTTAATCCCAGCACTTGGGAGGTAGAGGCAGGCAGATCTTTGTGAGTTCAAGGCCAGCCTGGTCTACAAAGTGAGTCCAGGACAGCCAGGGCTACACAGAGAAACCCTGTCTCGAAAACCAAAAAAAAAAAAAAAGATTGATTTCGCTCTTCTGGGTTTTTTGTTTTTCCATATGAAGTTGAGAATTGTTCTTTTTGAGGTCTGTAAAGAATTGTGTTGGTTATTTGATAGGAATTGCATTGAATCTGTATATTGCTTTTGGTAGGATGGCCATTTTTATTATGCTAATCCTACCCATCCATGAGCATGGGAGATATTTCCATCTTCTGATGTCCTCTTCAATTTCTTTCTTCAGGGACTTGAAGTACTTGTTGTACAGGTCGTTCACTTGCTTGGTTTTCCATTTGAATTTTAAGGTTTTTTCTATTTCTGTGAGGAATGTTACTGGTATTTTTATTGATATTGCATTTAGTGAAGTAGCCATTTTCTTTTTTTTTTTTTTTTTTTGGTTTTTCGAGACAGGGTTTCTCTGAATATCTCTGGCTGTCCTGGACTCGCTTTGTAGACCAGGCTGGCCTCGAACTCACAAAGATCCGCCTGCCTCTGCCTCCCAAGTGCTGGGATTAAAGGTGTGCGCCACCACCGCCCGGCGGAAGTAGCCATTTTCAAATTATTGACTCTTTCAATTCATGACCATGGGCAATCTTTCCATCTTTTAGGATACCCCTCACTTTCTTCAGTGTTTTACAGTTTTTGTTATAGAGGTCTTTCACACCCTTGGTTAGGTTATTCCAAAGTATTTCTGAAGTTATTGTGAATGATTATTCCTCTGGTTTCTTTTTCAGTGTATTACTGATATGTTTAATTTTTTGTGCTAATTTTGTATCCTGACACTTTGATGAAAATGTTTATCAGCTCTAAGAGTTTTCTTCTGGAGTTTTCAGGGTTTCTTCTATCATCTGCAAATAGAGTTAGTTTGACTTCCTCTTTTCCTATTTGCATATTTTTTACTTACTTCTCTTGTCTTATTGCTCTGGCTAAGACTAGAGCTTTAAGTTGTATGCTGATTAAGAGTAGAGATAACGAACACCCATGTCTTGCTCCTGATTTTACTAAAAGTAATTTGAGGTTTTTTTTTTCCATTTCATTTAATGCAGGCTATGGGTTTATCATATATAGCTTTTATTATGTTGAAATATATTACTCCTATTCTGTGTTTCTTCAGGCCTTTTATCATGAAGGGATGTTGGATTTTTAAAGAAGGCCTTTCTGCTTCTATTGGGATGATCATGTGATGTGGTTTATGTCCTTGAGTTCACGTATGCAACGTATAACATTTACTCATTTATATATTTTTTTTCATTGCTTTTTTTTTTTTTTTTTGGTTTTTCGAGACAGGGTTTCTCTGTGTAGCCCTGGCTGTCCTGGACTCACTTTGTAGACCAGGCTGGCCTCGAACTCACAAAGATCCGCCTGCCTCTGTCTCCCAAGTGCTGGGATTGAAGGCGTGCACCACCACCGCCTGGCTCATTTATATATATTGAATCATCCCTGAACCTCTAATATAAATCCAACTTGATCATGGCAATCCTTTTTATGTGTTATTCTGTTTGCAAAAATTTTGTTCAGATTTTTTTTACTCTAATTAATCAGGGAAAATGATCTCTACTTTTCTTTTGTTGTTTCATCTTTATCTGCTTTTGGTACTAGCTTCATGAAGAATTTGACAATGTTTCTTTTTCTATTTTATGGAATAGTTTGAGAAGCGTTGGTTTAGTTCTTCTTTGAACTTCTAGTAAAAATCACTGGTGACTCTCTCACAGGACCTGGACTTTTTTGGCTAGGAGATTTTTAATTGCTGCATCAATTATTCTAATTGTTATAGTTCTGTATAAATTGTTTATGCCCTCTTAATTTAATTTCTGTAGGTCATATGTATTTAGAAATTCATCCATTTCTTTTTCTTTATTTTATTTTTTTTTAAGATTTATTTATTATGTATACAGGGTTCTGTCTGCAGGTATATCTACAGGCGAGAAGAGGGCACCAGGTTTCATTATGGATGGTTGTGAGCCACCATGTGGTTGCTGGGAATTGAACTCATGACCTCTGGAAGAGCAGCCAGTGCTCTTAACCGCTGAGCCATCTCTCCAGCCCTCTTTTTCTTTATTGAAAAAATTTTATTTTGTGAATTTCACATCATGCACCCTGTTCCCTCCCATCTCCCACCTCCCCCCAGACCCACCCTCCACCCTTGCAATCTGTCCCAGCATAAAAAATAACAGCTCATTGTGGAAGTTGCAGTGTATCTCAATATGTCCCACAATATTCCCCTTTGTCCACACATTCTGCTTGCAAATGTTTGTTATAATAACTCCTTGGTCTGGTTTTGGTACTCTGTCAGTACTGGAACCTCACTGGAACTCCTCTCAGATATACTGTAACTGTGTCATGGAGATCCTTCAGTCCTGGGTTTTGGAACTGACCTCTTTTTGCACTCCAGCAGTTCATCCATGGGGTAGATGTTGGGGTGGGCCAACTCAAAGCCCTGTTTCTGGACCTGCTACTCCCACTTGCATGGCCAGTTCTACTATGGAAAGGTGCAAGGCCTGCTCTCCCAAGTGCTGCAGCATGTGAGGGGCAGGGACAGCTCTCCTGCTCTTATGACCCCTTCTGGTCCAGATCTCCTGTCAGTCAATGGTGGTGAGTGCAAAAGGGAGGGGAGGGCATCTCTCCCTAGACAACACCACCACATAGCAGACAAAAGGCAGGGCTGGTTCTCTCACACTCATTCCCTCAGGACTGGCTCACCCACAACCCCCATATCCAGGACAAGCTGTAGTGTGCAACCCAGGCAAGGTGCAGGGCCTGTTCTCCTGAGTGCTGCAGCATATGAGGGGCAGGGACAGCTCTCCTGCTCTTGTGACCCCATCTGGGCCAGATTTTCTGTCGGCCAATTGTAGTGAAGGCAAAAGGGAGGGGAGGGCATCTTTCCCTAGCCAACACTACCACATAGCAGACAGAAGGCAGGGCTTACTCTCCCACATTCACTCCCTCAGGGCTGGCTCACCTACAACCCCCACATTCAGGACCAGGCAGAGTTCTTCTAGTTTCTGGTTTGTTTCCTATCCTGGGAGCCCATCTGGTGCTTGCCTGGTACTAGTCATCACAGGCTACCCCATGGCGCCAAAGTGATGTTGGTATCCAGCTTGTTTTTTTTTTTCCCCCAGGAATGTTATGCTACTATTCATTCAGATGTTCATGGTCAGAACACTGCAAGTAGATATAGCCTCTCTCCTCTCTGCCACCTTCTGATACACATGCGGCATAGCAGTCACATCTGCAATGCCTCTAAAGGCAGTCATCCATTTCTTTTAGACTTTTCTATTTAGTAGAATGTGTTTTCCAGGTAATACCTAATGGTTTTCTGAATTTCACTGGTATCTGTTGTAATGTATCACGTTTTATCTCTGAATTTCTTGTAGTTTTGGTTTGGTTTGGTTTTTTCAAGATAGGTTCTCTCTGTGTAGGCCTGGCTGTCCTGGACTCACTTTGTAGACCAGGTTAGCCTTGAACTCACAGAGATCCGTCTGCCTCTGCCTCCCGTGTGCTGATATTAAAGGTGTGTGTCACCATCTCTGAATTTCTTAATTTGGGTCTTCTCTCTTTATTTTGGTTAGTTTTATTAATATTGTTTATCTTTTTGAAGAGCCAAATCTTTGTTTCATTGTTTATTTGTATTGCTTTGGTTCCATTTCAATAATTTATTCCCTATCTTAAAGATTTTTTTTCCATCTACTGGTTTGTGTTTGTCTTGTTCTTTTTTCCAGAGCCCTCAGGTATATCAATAAGTTATTATTTATTTATTTATTTATTATGTATACAGTATTCTGTCTGCATGTATGCCTGCAGTCCAGAAGAGGGCACCAGATCCGATTATAGATGGTTGTGAGCCACCATGTGGTTGCTGGGAATTGAACTCAGGATCTTTGGAAGAGCAGACAGTCCTCTTAACCGCTGAGCCACCTCTCCAGCCCTCAATAAGTTATTTATTTGAGATCTTTCTGATCTTTTCTTTTCTCTCTCTCTCTCTCTCTCTCTCTCTCTCTCGTTTCTCTGTGTAGCATTGGCTGTCCTGGGACTTGCTCTGTAGACAAGGCTGCCCTCTGCCTCCCAAGTGCTGGGATTAAAGGTGTGTGCCATCACCACTTGGCTTCTCTGATTTCTTAATGTAAGTACTTGGAGGTATAAACTTATTTCCTGAGACTGCTTTCATTGTATCCCAGAGATTTGAGCATATTGTATATTTTGAGTATATGTAGTGAATATAGTTTCATTTGATTCTAGTGGGTTTTTTTTTTTTCATTTTGCTCTTGATTTCTTTTTTTTTTTTTTTTGGTTTTTCGAGACAGGGTTTCTCTGAATATCTCTGGCTGTCCTGGGCTCGCTTTGTAGACCAGGCTGGCCTTGAACTCACAAAGATCCACCTGCCTCTGCCTCCCAAGTGCTGGGATTAAAGGCGTGCGCCACCACCGCCCGGCGCTCTTGATTTCTTTAAGGCCTCATTCATTATTCAGTAGTGTGTTGTTTAATCTTCATGAATTTATGCATGCTATAAGGTTTCTTTCTTTCTTATTTATTTATTTATTTATTGCTATAATGTTTCTTTTGCTACTGAATTATAGTCTTACTCCTTTGTAAGGTAGCATACAAGGAATTATGATCAAGTAGGATACAAGGAATTATGCCAAATTTACATTAATGTCTAGACTTGCTTTGTGTTCTAACATATGATCTAATTTGGAGAAAGCTCCATAGATTGCTAAGAAAAAATGTGTTTTCTGCAGAAATTTCACAAAATGCTCTGTTGATGGCTGTTAAGTCCATTTGATCTATGATGCCATTTAATTCTAATTAAATGAAAATTAGACAATTAGAACAATCCCAGTTCTCTGTCTGGGACTTCAGAGAACTCACTTTTGCTAGAAGCCCATTACTGTTTGGAGCAATTACGTTGCCTTGTTTTTTGTTGTTGTTCCTTATGTTATTTTATTAGAATTTAAGCATTGGGTGTTATTTCTTTGCTTGGTTCATTTTTGATTACCTCTATTGTTTCAGTTGAAATATTCACAGTGTTAATGTGGGACTTGGATGTGACAGACTTGAGTGTGTAGTTCAGCAAACAATTCCTCAGGCTGGGAGCACAGTATAGACTCTACACTACTCCCTGAGTAGGATATTAACTGTGAGCTCAACCACAGCTGCTTGATATTGCTATGCAGATGTTATACTAGCCATTTAATAGCAGCAGCCCCTTTGATTTCAATAACTGTTGAAGGATAAACAACATAAGACAGAGTGGAGTATTCTCAGATTTTAGTTAATAAGATTAGAAATAGGAGGGAAGTGTGGTGGGTAAAGATGAGGATTAAAATATTAGACTGAGTTGAGGGAAAAAAATCTGGTAGGTGGATAAAGTAGCTTGAAGAGGAAACTTGGGATGGACAGTTTAGGAATTGTTAATTAGAAAGCAAAGTAAAGAGGGACTAAGTATAAGAGAGATAAGAAAAGACATAGGAATAGAGAGGGAGCACACGAGCAAGTGTGGCTGGAGAATGCCTGGTGGTAATTGGGTGAGTAAGCATGAACCACAATCCTAAAACTTGCTCAGCAGTATACAATGAAAGAACTATCAACACCGGGTGGTGCCGAGTACTTGGGAGGCAGAGGCAGATTTGGTCTATGTGAGTTTGAGGCCAGCCTGGTCTACAGAGTGAGTTCCAGGACAGATAGGGCCACACAACAAAACAAAACAAAAAACCTCTGTCTCCAGCGGGGGTGGGGGGGGGAGAGAGAGAGAAACCATCAGTGAGACAAACACGAAGAGTGGAGGTTAAATACTAGGAAATAAGAAATAAAAAAGAATACTTATGAAGAAAACTGGGTGCCCTGCTGTGCGAAGTTGAAAGGTGAAGTTCTGGATTCCTCTGGCTCTGTCAGGTAGCCTCGGTGTTCTTGGGGCTCTGGTGGGCAGAAGGGAGGCTCCAGGCCATTTCCTGTAGTTCCCTGGGACCCTGGCAGTGTACTGTGGGTCAGGTGCTTGGGCAGTACTTCCTTTTTTGCTGCTGCCCTTCTTCATGTGACTGTGAGTGTGTATTGTAGCAAAAACCACAGCTCCCATCTTAAAGGGAGTTAAGAGTTTATTCTGGAGCCATTTTAAGCTACCATGGCCTGAGAACACAGATGTAGGTTACCCCATATTCCATGTTCCAACATGGAAGCAGTTTCATGACGTTTTATAGTTTTACAGAGCAAAGAAAGCTATAAATCAAGGTAAATCTAAATTACATTGGTGGGTACCAGAGGGGAGGCTATGGAGAGACGGGAGAGGCTTTTCTATTGGACCAAGATGTTATCTAATGACATTATTAGGTTTTGGGTTGGTGAGAGTTAGAGATCTGCTAAATTCATAGATTCCAAAAGTTTTTTGTTTTTTTTTTTTAATCTATTACTCATAACATGTTAGTTCAGACACAGGTGGCCAAGAAGTGGCTGTTCTTGAAAGACCAGAACTAGCCCAAGATAAGGTAACTAGCCCCTGGACCTGCGACATTCCAAGCTCTCCACAGGATTGAAATTCTAATCAGTCAGTCATTCGGTCTAATTCAGTCTAATCAGTTTTCATTCACAGCAGGCAGACTCTGCTGTTGCAGGTAAAGCCTGCTGGAGAAACGCACAAGAAAACAAACCATCTCTCTACTCACTCCTCTTACATGACCCAAACCTTGCTCTATGGGAGGCATTGCTGTTCGCCATTTTTTTTAAACATGCTACACATAACCTTGAACTGAGCATGGTCAGGAATGTGCCTGCCACCACTTGTGGTGAGTCTTCTCTTTGTGACTATGTGAGCCAATAAAACCCCTTCCTTCTTCTGTCAGGGACAGCCCTGCTTTGAGAATCATACGTAACTTCTGCAGCAAACTTCTCTTCCATCGTCTCTGAGCTTTGCTCATCAGCTTTTGCACTCACTTGGCTTGGTAATAGGAAACAGTCCGTCATTAGGAAAGGCTTGAGAACGAATCCTCTAACGAGTCCTAGAATCTATTACTGTGAAATGCACATGATTGAAATTTTAAAAATAGGTTATTGACAGATAACAAATAAGACAAGGATGTCTCTTTTAACCTACAATCCACACTTACGGGTAGAGCATGGTGTGAGTGGCTGAAATTTCAAGTGATGATGCAAACTCACATTGAGAATATCTTCACAAGAAAAACTGCAACCCTAGAAATGAACCAAACACCCCAGCACTGAGCGTGCCCAGCCCCTCATCTCAGCCTGTACTAACAGACCACACTCTTCAAAAAGTACTGACTGAATACTAATTTTATTACATGGAAATGACATGTAATAAAATACTAAAATACAACTTGAAATAACTTTTTTGTAAATGTTCTTTTAATTCTCCATTAATCAGATAGTGGTAACACTTTGAAAAAAACAGTATCTCTTATCAATTTATATAAACATTCTGAGGAACTTAGAAACTGATCCATTCACAAGTTTTTTCTTGTGGTGGTGGTGGTGATGGTGATTTTTTGTTTGTTTGTTTTTCATTTTTGTTTTTGTCTTTTTGAGACAGGGTTTTTCTGTGTAGCCCTGGCTGTTCTGGAACTCACTCTGTAGACCAGGCTGGCCTCAAACTCACAGGAATCCGCCTGCCTCTGCCTCTGCCTCTGCCTCTGCTCTGCCTCCCAAGTGCTGTGATTAAAGGCATTTGCCGCCACCACCCAGCTTCCGTTAGCATGTTTTTAAATTTTGTATTTACGTATAGGTGTGTGCCTGATTGTATGTGCAGCATGTTCATGCAGGCACTCTTGGCGGCCACATCATCAAATCCTGGAGCTAAAGTTACGGGCAGTTGTGAGGCACATGTGGGTTCTGGGAACAGAGCCTGGGTCCTCTGCAAGAGCAGCCAGTGCCGATCCATCTTCCTAGCCCATCAACATGCTATTCAAATATAGCAGTTTATCACATGCTAACATATTAGTAATAATATATTCTTTCATGGAAATTTAAATGTCTACTTAAGATGTTAAAAAGTAATTAGTAACTTTTATCAAAATAGAACTTACATATTTTAATACTTTTTCATAGCTTCGTGTTAATAAGCACAGATGATACAGCCATATCTGCAAGGTTTTAATTTATAGTGTTCATATACACACAGTTCTACACTAATGGCTTCCTTAATTACCATTATAATGCTGTGTCACTTAGCACTATACTTTCTAGAATTATTCTAGACTTATTTTATTTTGTGTGTATGAGAGTTCTGCTTATATGACTGTGCACCACATTTGTTCCTGGCACCCACAGAGGCCAGAAGAGGACGTTGAATACCCTAGACCTGCTGTTTCGGATAGCTATGAGTTTTCACACGTGAACTTTCAGCCATATGAGTATTAAATCCAGGTCCTCTACAAGAGCAACCAGCGCTTTAAACCACTGAGCCGACTGTCCAGCCTCACACTCTGTTTTAATAGCTCATGATTCTAGCACCTGTCAGTTCTGCCAAAATCATCTCCTTGCTGTTTTGAATTTCGGGCATAATCCTAATCAACCTCTCACTGAGTCTTCCATTCTCAACCCTGAGCAGTCTCCTAGGCTGGTCCAGCTAGAAGGCATGTAAGATGACTTTCACTCAGTTATAGTTTATCTAAAATGCTTTAGTTAAATGATTCTTTTTTTAAAGTTATGTTGTTATTCTTGTTTTATTTTTGATACTGGGTGTGGTGCACACACTTTTAATCCTAGACTGGGGAGGTAGAGACAGGTGGATCTCTGTGAGTTCAAGGCCAACCTGGTCTATACATCAGTTCCAGATCAGCCAGAGACTCTGTCTCAAAACAAAAACAGACAAACAAAATGGAGCCTCACTATGTTGCCCAGGCTGGTCTCAAACTCTTGGACTCAATTCACCCTCCTACCTTGCTCTTTGGGAAAATGAGAAGTTTTTAAAATATAAAACCCAATCTACTCATTCCTTTAAGTACAGTGGAATGGGTCCAGATTCAGTACCGTCTCCTCTTCCAGGTCAAGAATGTTTCTCAGAGCTGGTCCGGAAACTTCATCCCATGGGAAATTCAGTTACACTGCCCCAGCTAGATGTGAACTATGGCAACATATAAGAACTTCATGAATGGATCTGAGATTGAGGCCCAGAACACTGAACCTACGCAGCAGGATCTCAGTAGAGCTCAGTCTGCCATCTCCTCCACAGCCTGGCAAACACCTTATTCACACTTCACACGCTGCCCCTGTAGCTACCATTGCTCTACACACTCCCACCAGAAAGAGAAAGAGAATTAATCACATGAAACAACTTTCTTATGCGTAAAATCACTGGAGGGGGAAAAAGGGATTTAAAGTTATTTTCTAATCCCTCTTCAAATTAGGTCTTTGAAAGGAATGGATGCTGCCAGCAGGTGGCAAGATGCACAAAGCAGTGTTGCTTTCATACAGCCAGAATGCAGGAGTATGAATTGTATCTTAACTGCAAAAGGAAATACTAAATTAAGTTAAATATCAAACTTCATTAAAATTTTTATAGAATATTAAAATCTCTTGCTTATCAATTTTTTTGGTTATATTCATGTCACCAGCACACAGCCTGACTCCTGACAACTTTACATCTACCAACTTGAACATAAGATGGATAGTCTGTCCAATTTATTAAACTGTATAAAACAAAACAAAAAATGTTTCCCTCTGTCTCCTGTACCTCTTCCCCCCTCATCTACTCTAAGTGTGTTGGTGCCCTGCGGTGAGTCATGCTGGGACAGAGTGTTAACATTAGTGATTGGTGCCCTGCAGTGTGGCATGCTGGGACAGAATGCTAGCATTAGTGATTGGTGCCCTGCAGTGGGGCATGCTGGGACAGAGTGTTAGCATCTGTGATTGGTGCCCTGCAGTGGGGCATGCTGGGACAGAGTGTTAGCATCTGTGATTGGTGCCCTGCAGTGGGGCATGCTGGGACAGAGTGTTAGCATCTGTGATCGGTGCCCTGCAGTGGGGCATGCTGGGACAGAGTGTTAGCATCTGCGAGACTCACATTCCAGGTTTTATATTAAGGCCCTTTAAGCTGATGCAGTTTTGTTGTAATCGGTGTCCCTGAATATTTGTTAGCTTGTCACAAATGAGCATTCAGGGGGTTGTCTGCCATGCTGCAATCTACCCCCAAGTCCTAAGACATACCCAGTTTGAACTCACACTGTATGAAAAGTTTGTGAATGAAAACTCAATACTGTTGCACTGGGGACCAAGTTCCCAGCATACCCAAGCCACAGCCAAGGGCACCAAATACAAAAAAGACAGAAGCTGGCAAAGAGCTACAGCCACCGCAGGGCAGCCTGGAGCGGCATCTCCACTCCAGGTGTAGCTCAGAAGCCATAGTCTGTTCCATCCCCAGGACATCCTGAAGGGCCCCTTCTGATGCAGAAAGTTGAAACTGGTAGTCTCACCTTTGCCCTTCCTTGTTCGTAGAAGAAACAGAAGCATGTTGGGATGTCCAGCCCCAGGGCTACCTGTTTGGCAGTATCAGGCCCAGCAAGGTCTACTCGTATTGATCTAATCATGCAAGAAAAACAGTTTCCCCGTGTCATGAGAGGAAAAAAAATCACAAATGGAACAATATCACTTTAAAGAGAGGTTATGTGACAACACATGTTTTGTTGCTCCGGAACACTTTGGGACCTAATGTAAGACAGAGAGAGGACTGGAGGACAAAGAGACCAAACCATCTCTAAGTTCGTGGTAATTTGTATCTGATTTTTGCCCATGGTGACTTTGATAACAAGAATAGATGAGCTGTCACCTCAGCGGGGTTCTGGGGAGAAGTGTGCTGTGTGGAGCAGTTGGTTCTCTGATGCCTCTCGTGCTAGGGGAAATGTGCTGGGCTGAGCAGTTGACGTCCCAGTTAGCAAATGGCCACACTCACCTGCTCATTGACTTTTCAAACCCTTACTTTTGTGCATCATTAAGGAGTTGCAAAGCATTTCACATCTGACTGGGATGGTTTCTAAAGTCACACGTGATCACAGGATAAACTGACTCATGTTGCCTAATTAAGGAGTCCTTAGGATTGCCACTTCTTGCATCCTAATAAATGGGATATTTACCTATGAATCTTCACACGTCAGCTGCACCCCATATGAATGGATGTGGATTACAAAATGAGAGTGAGATCCATAAAGGAGCCACAAACAAAAGTACTGAGTAAAGATGCCCTGATGCACAGGATCAACCAGGATATCTGCTCACAAGGTGCCTTGCTATCCGAGAGCCCAGGAGAGGAGGGCAAGAGCTGGCTGATGGGACTGCGTGAGATTAAACATCTATAAAAGAAGCAATCGGCAGTGTGAAGGGATCCTACAGAAGAACAGGAGATCTTCCTTTGTCAATGGTACATCTGACAGGAGTGTAATATCTAGAATCTATAAAGAAATTAAAAAAAATTAAAACCAAAAATAAACCCCATAAATCGCCTAATCAATAAATGGGTAAGTAAATTGGACAGTTTTCAGAAGTAATACAAACGACCAATGGGTATATAAAAAATGTTCATTTTATTTCTGTATCCATTAGGAAAATGTAAATCAAAGCTACATTGAGATTTCACTGCATCCCAAACAGAATGACTACCATCTGGAAAACAAACAACAAACTCTAGTAAGGATGTAGCAAGGAGGAATTCTTACACACTGCTGTGAGGAACAGAGCACAATGTCAGCCACTGTGGAAGAAACTAAAGATAGAATTGCCAGACCAGCACCGCCCTTGGATATACACCTGAAGAACATGGCGGTCACTCTGCAGTCCTCGCCCATGTCCTTTAGTGGACTTTATACTTAATGTCTAAGTTTCAGAAGAACAAGTTAGCCATGGCAATACCTGGGTGTTACTCTGTAGACCTGAGTGGCTTGCCATGCTAAATTCTTAATCCCTTCTGGGAAACTCTCCTGCCCTATGGGGGACACAAAGTGGCCTCTGGAGCTTGGCTGGCTTCAGAGGACCCAACTGCCTACGCTCATGGCTTGGAAAGGCTGTAATCACAGTCTATGTCATCTGGTAACCTTAGGGTGGTCAGACTCCTTACAGACATGCACACGCCTTCCCCAAGAGCGCTCTGAGAATTTATTATGTCATCTACATGATATAGGTTGGGTAGTCCAACAGTGACTATCTGCACACTGGAGAGGCTGAGAGCCTGGGAGATGATCAGTCATAAGGCTGACAATGAAGGCCTAGAGGATTCCAAAGAGTAGGCTGTTCTCCAGTCTACAATAGAAGGCCAAAGAAGCTGAGTCCTTTGGTGGTGGCATCAATAATGGGATAATGCCCTCACTTCCAAGAAGCAAAGGCCAGTAAGCAAGCAGCATCACTTTCCCGACCTCTTCGTATATGGGCCATTGACAGAAGATGTTGCCCACCCTATGAAAGGGTCTCCCACCTCCTCAAGGTAACCTTTCCTGAAAGCCCAGAGTCAACCTCAGTTGATTCAGGTTGGCAATTAAGACAAGCTATCACACCGGGCCTGGTGCCACAGAGTTTTTTCTGTTGGTGGTGGGGTTTTTTTTTTTTTGTTTTTGTTTTTGTTTTTGTTTTTGAGACAAGGACTCACTGTGTATCTCTGAATGGCCTAGAACTTTCTATGTAGACCAAACTGGCTTCAAACTCACAGATCCACCAGCCTCTGCTTCCTGAGTGCTGGGATTAAAAAAAATGTCTTACCACATCCGGTGTGGCACAGATTTTTTAATCCCAGCTATTTAGGAAGATGAGGCAAGAGACAATGGATCTGAGGCCAACCTGACCTGTGGAGAGCTCAAGGCTGTCCTGGGCTACCTCCTGAGACTCTATCTCTAAATAAAAGATGGAAAGAAACCGAGAAGCAATATTTACAATATGGAAGTAGAGGGTAACCCATGTAATATCTTTTTTTTTTAAGATTTATTTTATTTATTTTATGCATATGTGTGCTCTATCTGCATGTACACCTGCATTCCAGAAGAGGGCACCAGATCACATTGTGGATGGTTGTGAGCCACCATGTGGTTGCTGGGAATTGAACTCAGGACCTTTGGAAGAACACTATGCAGTGCTCTTAACCGCTGAGCCATCTCTCCAGCCCCATCCCATGTAATATCTTAAAAGCTCCTAAAACAGACCGAAAATATGGAAAAGTGGCCATCAGGATATCCTTGAGTAGTTACAACTCAGGTGCAGGGAGGTCAGGGGAGCGATGACACTGGGAGAGTCTAAGTCAACATGCTACAGGGAGAATGACTCATTGCCGCTCTTAACAACAGCCAAGTTATGAAATCAGCTGGTGTCCCATCAACAGACAAGTGGGTACAAGAAAATGGAGTATGCATTTCAATGGGGTCTGTTTCCATAAGGCAGGTAGGGGGCATTCAGGAAAACAGAATAGGACCAGGCAACATCATAGTGCGTAAAATGGAAAGACAGGTATGGTGTTATCTTTTCTCCCATGTGGGCCTGGCAGGAAGACAGGGTATGGTCACAGCATATGATGTGCCTGAGTGAAAGTGACATTGGAAAACCCATCGTGTTGCATGAAGAAAGTATGCTAATTAAAAATAAATGTGACTGGGTCTTACTCTGAAGCTCAGGCTGGCCTGAGACTCACTAGGTAGCCGAGGCTAGCCTTGAACTCATGGCATTCCTCTTGTCGCAGTCTCAGCCTCCCAAAGTGTTAAGAAGGCAGGACACACACACACACACACACACACACACACACACACACACACACACACACACACACACACACGTACTGTTTTGAGGTACCAGAGGCCAACTGTCCAAAGTCTGTTGACTGAAATCAACGTGTTAGAACCATGTCTCTTGGGAGGGTCTGTGCAGAATTCAGTCCTTGTTCTCTTGGCTGCTGGTGGTTGCTTTCTTTCCTGGGCTCGAGGCTGCATTGCTCTACATCCCCTCCTGCTCTGTCCATAGCAACATGTCTTCTGCCTCCATCTTTGAAAAACACCTTTGAAGCTGGGTGGGGGCAGATTACGCCTTTAATCCCAGCACTCGGGAGACAGAGGAAGGCAGATATCTGTGAGTTCGAGGTCAGCCTGGTCTACAAAGAGAGTTCCAGGATAGCCAGGGTTACAGAGAGAGACCCTGTCTCAAAAAACAAGACAAAGCAAAACAAGAAAACACCTTTCACTGTAATTAGATGACCCAGGAACTCACTTTGTCACCTCCATCTGAATACCAACAGCGTTAGGTCTTCAAAGTCCTTTTTCCATGTCGGGACACCCACAGGGAGGAGGGCCTGTGTACTTTGGCGGCAGTTTTGCAGCTGACCACAACGTGTCTTCTCTGACCTTACTTGACTATGTTGACGGGGCCTGTTTGCTTACCACACGTTATTAATGCTCAAGTGCCAACATGGTGTTCCTGAGAAAGTCACAATCAAGAAACAGCAGCATGACTTCTGTCCTTCTTGCAAATAGAGTAAACGCCCACCTCCTTCTCTCAAGCCAGCTTCTTTGGGAACATGGGACTTGGCAATACCAGCACATTTCATGTGGGCTACCCCTTCCCACCCCTACACCCCAGACAGTGGCTTCCGGCCAGCAGTGCTTGGAGGGATACTCTGAGGTTCATTGTGGGTCATAGCTGGTCACTCACGAACACATTATGAGCAGGAAATATGAAATGGTGTTTCTCCCACCAGGAACATCTTTCCCCTCTATCCCGGAAGTGGTATGAATGTAATTAATACCCTACCCCCACCCCCGGAAATGGCACTTCCTTAGCTTGCAGATGGTGTCTGTGGAATCTTCTTCCATCTTCACTTGGTCAACCCTCTGTGTCTGTACCCTTATCTGATCTCACTTCACCTTAATCACCTCTTTAGATACTCCAAATACTGAGCTAACAGTCTGAGATAACAGGAGGTCATGAACTTGGAAGACAGCCTGCATCCTGCATCCCTGAAGGGCCAGCCCAGGAAACTGGGCAGAAAAGTCCTTAGTCACATAGGTGATGATTTGATGAAGAGAACACAAAACACAGTTCCAGAAGTCAGGCTCAGGCACAGCCCCGCACTGAGCATGTTCTGGGAAATGACAGTCTGGCCTCAGCCCTGTGACTTCAACCTCTGTCCTCCAAGTGGTAATCGCTGGTCTCCATCTCCTGCTCCCCATACTCTCTCCTTTTTTGTCAGGACCTCTGGTCTCCACATCTTCTGCTCCACGGTAGACTTGCAGCCCGTGATTCAGCCACCATCAATAGAAGGATTTTGTTCATCCTTCTTCCCGATGAGACCTCCAGTTTCTGTCTGATGAGCCTGTATCTTGTTAGTAGGATGGGACTTGTTGGATAAACTCCCACAAGAATGGAGACTGCTGCCAGAGTCAGTCTAGAGTCCCTGGTCCATCCCAACACCACATATCAATCATTCATCCATGCACTCATCCGCCTATCCATCCACCCATCCCATCCATCCATCTAGCCATTTAACCATGGATGGCCACTCATTAATTACATATAAGTTCAATAAGTGCCTTCTGCATTAGTCAAAATGCATCAGTGTACAAAATAGATGAAGCCGGCTGTTTCTCGGAGCTTACATCAAAGGCTATGTAAATGTTTTCTGTAAACAGTGGGATATTAAATATTTTAGGGTTTGCAGCCCATATGGTCTCTCACAAATACTAAATTCTACCATAGCTGTACAAAGGCAGCCATCTATCCGTGGATGAATAAGTGTGATTCTATTCTAAAGAACACTAGCATTGAGACTTGTATTATTTTCATACATCATGATTGTGTTTTATTAATCCAGAAAAAAAAAAGAGTATTTCACCCGAAAGGAACCATGTTATCCATTATCCATATGCCCCACAAATGCTTTGGTTCCATCTTTGCGTTCAGTAGTGCTTCAGCGTAGGACATAAAGGCATTCCCTCTTCTCTTGTCTCACTGTAAACATGCTCCCTTTTTTAGAAGACATATGCTGGATCAGACTCCTCTGCTGTCAATCTAGCACCCTGCTTAATTTGGATCCTTTGGATCCTTTTTTTGTTTTGGTTTGGCTTTTTGTTTTTTGTTTTTGTTTTTGAATTTTGTTCTCTCTCTCTCTCTCTCGTCTTTCTTTTTGAGGAGGTGGGGGTTTCAAGGCAGGGTTTCTCTGTATAGCCCTGACTGTTCTGGAACCTGCTCTGTAGACCAGGCTGGCCTTGAGCACAGAGATCCACCTGCCTCTGCCTCCCAAGTGCTGGGATTAAAGTCAACAGCTTGTCACCACCACCACTACCCAGCTAATTTGGATTCTTAAAAACTAAGGTTGTGTTTTTATATATACATACACATAATCATACACACACACACAGATGCATGTACAATTTGAGGTGACAGCTTCAGTTTTCCAAGTTAGCTACTAATAAGGACACCCGCAGCTAAAGAAGCCTGTCGCATTGCCAGTGGTTGTGACTAGTTGAGACTCTTCTTCATTTACATTCCAACACGCCCTTCTCTTTCATCAGTAAATGTATTTTTGTGAACTCTACACTAGTAGGTAATGCATAGAAAGGAGGAAAAGGCAAACTTAAAATTGACAATCCTGATAGAATATCAAGGTCCTTCTACAGAAATAATTTAAAGTTAGGGGCTTTGGGTTTTTGTGTTTTTTTTTTTGTTTTAATTTTCCTGCTGTAATTTGAGTAACTGTTTTGCATCCTTTGCTACCTCATGGCATAAAAACTATTTGGATATCTGTATGCTGGTAAGGTCAGGAGATTTAGCTGGTCTCTTTATGGGTGTGTATTGGTCCAGATGCCAAGAACCAGACATCAGAATGTGACTTGTCCATAGTCTGAGTAACACATTCCAACAACTAGGAGTTTTCTGCCCTCTCCTGTTTCAAATGGAATATTTGTTTTTTTAGGAGTGTGTGTGTGTGTGTGTGTGTGTGTGTGTGTGTGTATACAAAAGGCCAGAGCACTATTGGAAGTCTTCCTCCATTGCTCTCCACCTCTTTAGAGACAGGGTCTGTTAGTGAACCCAGGGCTCACTGCCTCAGCTAAACTGTCTGCAAGCCCCAGGTATCCTGTCTCCAACTCCCCAGTACTGAGATTTCAGGTGTCTGCTACTATACCAATATTTTATGTGACATCAGGTCTTCATGTTTGTATGGCCAACACTTTACTGACCAGGATATCTCTCCTGCCTATCAACTGTACCGATGGTGGGTAGAATTTTCACGTTTCCCCTTAAAAACAAAATAAGCAAAAATAAAGTGTGAAAAGCTGATGTAGCTCCTAACAACGTTTTGCCCAGAATTTTAGATTCACAAGAGAGTTCAATAATGATGACACTTGGGAAGGAATGTTCCACATGCCACTTTCTGAACACAGGGCCTTGTCTGCGAGCCTCACAGAGAACACTCTGTGCAGGCCTAGAACACCATGTACGCATCGCCGTGCAAACATAAGTCAGCCTGACGACTTCAGACTTCTGAAGCTTTCTATATGATGTGTGATCCCAATGGCTCCAGGATTTCCCTTGCTGAGGCCAGGAAGCTTTAAAACTGGAAAACACAGACACATGAACATCCAGAGAAACAAACACACAGATGGATAAGCAGAGAAGCAAAGGAACACATACACACACACAACAGACACACACACAGAAACAGAGGTGTGAACGACACTGGTTAGCTTCAGGACCAGTCGCCCTGTACTCTTCTGGCACTGATGTCATCTGTCATCCTTGAATGGTGAAGTGCCACGACTGACTTCTCCAGGCCTTACGCTGAAACATTGCTGCCCTTTGTAAGTCCCACTTAGGGTGAGCATGCCACTGACAGACTTGCAGGTGATGTCTCCTCCAGCCAGGCCCACGAATGCCACTTGCGCTGTGTGACCTCCCACAAGGGAGTGATCCAAGTAGGAGGAGGCTCAAGATCTAAGAGTTTCTATTCTAGATGCCTCTTGTAAATGGCAGGTGCCCAGCCCTGGCTAATCTCCTTACACAGTAGCATAATGTAGAGCTCTCCGTCTGTCTGTCCATCTGTGTCATTTCCCACAGCTGCTGGGGTGAGTGTCAGTCCTTCCCCATGGCAAAGCTGAACACTTAGAAATCAATAGAGTTTTTAAGGGAAGAGTTACTGTCAGGAAAAAAAAAACTATTTTGTTCATCTTTAGGGGAATACATGAAGCCCCACTGCTGAGTTCAGAGCCCTTGCAGGTCCTCTGCAGTGAGGCATGAAATCACCAACTGTACTCCTTACTCCAGACAAGTACAAACAAGCTTCAGACACTCTGCCGATTGGATTTGCACACACACCACCTGAGGGGGAGGGTGTTGTGTCTAACTCTGGAGGGTCCAGATTGATACCTGCCCACTGTCCTCCTGGGTCCACTCCCGGACATATACCAGTGAAGGGAATGGTAGAGACAGATGTTTGATTCAGGCAGCCCCATGAGGAGTGCACTGCGGCTCTGAAGAGGAAATCAGTCCGCATCAGGCAACACAAATCCAAGGATGCTGAGGAAAACATTAGGACATGGTTTTTACTCTCTCAAAGGTGTCTGTCCTTTCAGGCTGTCCCTCCTTGTCTGTCCCAATCTAATCAACAACCATCCCTACAACCATGAGACCACCTACCTTGCCTCCAGGCACTGTAAGGGCTATGGTTTTCACACTTCTTGTAGATGTATCTAAAAAGGTGGGGATGGAGCAAAGGCTCCAGACAGGTAGTTGCTATAATCCAAAACTATCTCCCCCAAATGCTTCAGTGGCCCCCCACACATGCCCTGCTCACAGCTCCCTCATCATTCTCCTTACTAAAGCCCATTGTGCATTTTTTTTCCTTTTTCTTTTTTTCTTTTAGACAGTACCTCATCATATGGCCCAGATGGTCTGAAACTCAGTAAGTTCCTCCTGCCTCAGCCTTCTAAGTTCAGTCCCCATGCTCAACATCTTAATGAGGTCTGTAACACCCGTCTTCATTCAGTCCATCTACACCTTTGCCTCCCTGGTCTCCACCTTCACAGCTGATTCACCGTCTGAAATCCACACACCGGTGTCTACATACAAGTTCTGCTGATTACTTTTTCCCCCCCTTTTTAAAAAAAAAAAAAGATGCAATTTGCATACACTCAGCCTTGTGAGCTTTGAAGCATATATGGAGATGGCATCTTCTGCCCACAGACCCAGCCCTACATACCCCAGCCCATTCCCTGTATGTGTGCTCTGACCCTATCGCATGTCGCTTGATGGTCATATGATGGAACACGGCAGGACACACACTAAGTCCGGCTTCTTTCACTCCACTTCATTGCTTCAGGAGCATCCCGCTGTACCCGTTCTTTCTTGTTACTCAATAAGATTCCATTGTGGGACAGGTCATAGGCTGGTCAGTCAGGAAGGAGTTAAGGACATGTTAAAATACACACATCAACCTGACAGAGTGATTCTCCAAGCAGCAAACACTGAGAAGCTGTAATTGTGGAAGACGACCCTGTGCTTCCTTGCCTGTCCCTAAGCTCACAAGCCACCGACCCCTTTAACTTCAGGTGCCTTCCTCATACCTTGGGAGAGATGCTCCTGAGAGAAAGTCTGAGCCCTGGGGCTGTGATAGATCTGTAGAAATATCCCACTGCCTCCACTTTCTTCACAACCTCACACATCTCTGGTGAATGTCTGCCCTGGAATTCGCTTACCTACACCTGCCATGCAATTTCCATCATTTTAGACAGTTCATCATTATCCGTCTAAAAAGGAGGTATCAGTCAGCCTAGGGGTCATCCCTAGCTCTATCAAATTATTCAAATAAATTCAAAACTCTGATGTTCTCTTGTAAATCTGTCTTTTGTACATTGTATATACAGTCTAGAGCCAGAGACGCTGCTTTAGGTAGACGATGGGTAGGGATCATTATTTGTATGCCCTGTGCTCCATCATTAGGTAAGGAGCTCACCTCACCTCCTAGCTTTGGCTAGTCAAAATAAAGCTGCTGTAAACATGCTGCTATAGTTCTCCTGACTCCGTGAGCTGCTATAGTTCTCCTGACTCCGTGAGCACCGTCTCTCTCAAGAGGCCACAGCTCTCGGCAAGGCTGAGTTGATCAGAGAAGTCAGCCTACGTCTGAGTTCATTAAGAAACTGCCAGATCTTGAACAATTTTTACCACTTTCATTCTCTGTTGAACAAAAAGGAGGCTCTGTGGTGGCTGCAGTCCTCTGTGGTGCTGAGAGAGCCCCAGGGAGGATGCTGGAAGTCCCTGAAGCTGGAAATAACATCAGTATCATTTGAGGACGTGCCTGTGTACTTCACCTGTCAAGAGTGTTGGGGCCTGGATGCTGTGCAGAGGAGCCTCTGCAGGAACATAATTCTGGATGGAGAACTACAGCAGCCTGGTGCTCTTGGAGCACTCTATTGCCAAACCTGAGGTGGTCTTATTTGAGCCATGGAGTGTAGCAGAAGCCTAAGTGTGGCACCTCTGAGGTGAGTGAGCCTCCAGAGGTCAAAAGCTAGCCTAAGAAACTCAGCAAGATGTTTTATATATATTCACACTTATATGTATATATATGACATCTTGCATATATATGTATATGTTGTATATATATATATATGCAAAGCATTCTACTTGAAGTGTGCCCTATGTGACACCTGAATACACATCAGTACAAAACCCTTCGAATGAAGACAGCCAGTTCCTAGCTGAGCTTGAATCAGGATCAAAAAACCCAATAAAGGTCATCAGGCCGAGGAGTACACTGTAGTGAAACATGCTGCCATAGTTCTCCTGACTCTGTGCCAAGATCCATTAAGAAATCCCACAGACCCACATTAACAGGCATCAAATAACTTACGGCAGTGAGAGCTCATTTGAAATTTAAAAACAAATTGGGCTCAGTGGCAGTGTGCTTTCAATACTTGTGTCACGTGTCTACGTTTATAAATTCTTCACGTTATCTTTATCTTGAGGATATATACCCATGGATGATTGTTTGTAAATATAAGCAGTTGTGGAGAAATTGCAGCCAATTTAGAATTCTCCTTGGGCAAGGGCGTTTGTATGATTGTGATGAGAGAAAAAAAAAAAAAAACAAACCATTCCTGAGAGACAAGGTGTGGATGGGCAACATACAGTCTTTAAACTCACACTGTTGCCCCAGCTGCTATCATTCCATATTCTACTTCATCCTCCTGATTGATGTCGCCACATCCAGCCTTAAATTTAATTTGTGAAGATTTTCATGTTAACATTGAAATTGGAAATTTTAAATAAAAATTTAATATCAGATTATTTTTGAGAAAAATGTTCATATATGTAAGTTTGATGTTAATTTTGAAATGGAATTTTTATTGGAAATTAAAGAGTCAACTATTAGCAAATAAAGAAACTTAATGATATAGAAAGAGCCAGAAAGAAGAAAGGAAGGTTAGGTCAAGCCAGATATGGGTGTGGCTTAGTGGTTGGGCATGGTTTCATTTGTTTGTTTGTTTTTTGAGACAGGATTTCTCTGTGTATCCTTGGCTGTCCAGGACTCACTAGCCTTGAACTCACAGAGATCCTCCTGCCTCTGCCTCCCGAGTGCTGGGATTAAAGGTGTGCACCACCACGTCTGACAATTACAGACAGCTGTGAACTGCCATGTAGGTGCTGGGATTTGAACCTTAGAAGAGCAGCCAGTGCTCTTAACCATTGAGCAATCTCTCCAGCCCTGGGCATGTTTTTAATATGTGCAGGCCTTGGGTTCCACCTCAGAAGGGTAAGGGAAGGGAGGAAAGAAAAAAGAAAGGGAAAGAGAAGGTAAAAGGGGAGGGAGGAGGAGGAAGCTGTCAAATTGACTTCGAAGGTAGCTGTGCCATTTTTGGATGTCTTAAAATGTCCAGAGGTCATCATTCTGGACAAGACTAGTCCTCATCCACCAGCTCTCCTGTCCTTCAGCAGGTAGGCAGCCTGAATGCCTCAAGGCCCTTCGGGACCCATGGGCCAGGCTGCTTAAAATTCCAGCCCCAGCCCTTGTCTACTGCCTCTTAGCCTGGACCTTGCTGCTGGCTCTGAGTCATTCAGCTCAATTTGCCTTCTCTCTGCTCCTCAAACTCACTGAGCACCAGCCCCAGGCCACCCTGCCAGGGACATTGCAGCCTATGCTTATGAAGTCCTGTGGGTGCTGAGCACTGTCAAGGGTCAAGGCAGGCCTCTCATGAGGTCCTGACGTCCTGTGTTCTGATCATCAGCTCCATTTCACAGAGCAGAAGACTGAGGCAGAAAGAAGGTCACTCACTGGCTTGGGATGCCAGACACCGGCCCTGATGGCAGCAGTGCCCACAATTGTGTCACCCACAGAACAGAGCATGTGGATGCCCTGGGCCTTCTTGGGATGCTTCAGAAGAGAGACCATGTTTGCCACCAAGAAAGGCAAAGGCCAGTGTGGCAGGCCCTACTGGCCAATTGTTAGTGAAGAAATGTAGCTCACCACAAATGGCTTCATCAGATGCTGAAATCATGTTCCAGTAACATGGGTTTCCCTTGGAAGCCTGGGTACTCTTTTTGACGTAATGTCCTTCAAAGTGTTATTCTAAAAAAAAAAAAAAAAAAAAATGACACAGGACACTTTTAAAGCATTCAGCACTGAATTCCTAAACTGGGACTAGCATTTACAGTTCAGCCTGCTCCCCTCCACCTCCAGGGCCAGCTTCACAAAAGCCTCTTGGTTCTCCAAGGGTCTCATACTCCCTGCCCCCATCTCAGGGGCTGACCTCCCACCCAGCTAGGAACAAAAGCCCGCCTCTTGTCTCCTGGAACTCTTTTGTGTCTCTTCTTTGGGCATCTTCCAGGTAAAAGGAGTACAGAGGCAGAGCCAGGAACCGGAAGGACAGAAATTCCTGCTCAAGGATGATGGCATTCTAGAGAGGGCAAAGCAACTGTGGTGTGTGGAGGGCTGGGAGAGACTGGTGGGAATGAAGGCTGGGTCCAGCATGGTCCCCATGGCACCCTGTGTTTTACATAGTAGTGATGGAGACTCACTTAGTGCCCTCAGGAGCCCAAGTGGTATGCATGGGGCCCTGTGTGGTATCCATGGGATCTTTGGGGGGCCCTTTGGCTCTTGTGATTTGCCCAAACCCAGCCCATCAATCCTGCTTCCTAAAACTCTCTCCTGTAGGGTTTGTTTGTGCCCAAGCACCTTGGGGATGCATCGGCTCAGCCCTCAGAGGAATTGTCACTTGCCTGGAGAGGCTTACCTCGGTTCTAGTTAGCTAGACCTCCCAGTTTATGCCCCAACACCATAACATTGACACATTGGACTGCACTGCTCTGGAGTGTTCTGTACATATTCCCTTCTCCAAGGAGCACCTGCCCCCAGCTGCCCTTCTCAGGAAACCCACCCTAAGTGGGCAGGAACCGCTATGCCCAGAAACAGAACTCTTGGCGTAACTATAGCCAAAGGCTGACCCTGGGATTACAAACCCCAGTGCCCTCGATGGTGGGACAACTCCTGGTGGCCTTTATACTCTAGGGAGGAGCTGTCAAACTGGCTGCTGATAGACACACACTCTCTCCTAGTGCCTTCCTGCCAATACTATGTTCCTCTTGCCCTTCCTTGGACAGTACTCCCTTAATCAGAATCCTCACTTCTAGGGGGGCTTTGACCAGGACCCTAACTCAGCATCTATCTCCTCGATCTCATGAGTGGAAATCTCTGGGCATCAAGACCTGTACCTGGCTGGTTTCCCAACAGTGACAGCTTACAAACACTTGTGGAAAGTATGGTCAGGGTTCTTCTATTCTTGTGTGGAGAGAATGACACCTGGAGTGGCAGGTAGACTACAGGACAGAGTTAGTACCTAGGTTTCTGAGTCCTCACCAGCCAAGAATGAGCCCCTTCTGAATTGAGGTTAAGAGCCCAGGGGCTTCCCAAATCCAAATTCCACCTTGCACAAAGTCCACCCATTCCATACCAACTACACCCTCTGGTCTCACTCCAGATTTCAGCCACCTCCAACCTCAGGCAAGACCACTCCCTTTCTCAGGGTGGCTTTGTCTAGGCTGGGTCAACAAGAGAGGCTACAGAGCCCTCTCCATAGTTGAGAGGCCTGCAGGCCTCACGTCCCATCCACTCACATACACATAGAGGTGTACTGTGCCCACACCTGGCCCTAGGGACTCAAGGCGACCAAGAGACAGAGAATCCCCACACTGACCAACTTAATAGCCCTCCGACAGACAGTGAAGGAGCCCAGGTATAACGGGGATTAAGAGCCGCAGAGGCCATTGAGGATGATCCCACCTGGTGTTTTACTGCTTTAGGACCCATGTCAGCTCTGCCACCTTTTGGGATTTAAATTGGCATATGAAAGTGGATGTGGACATACTTGGATTTTACTGAGGCCCATTAAGGTGAAACTACTTCCTACAGATTAAAAGAACCTAAGTTCTACCTCTGCCCTAGTATGGAGACCTGGCAATGTAAACCTCCCCAAACATTACAGTCTTCTGCCCTAGGAGTCAATCCAGCTGGGCTTGTCAATCGCCTGGCCAGGAGTCCACTCATCCCCACCCCAGGAAATCTGATTCGCCTGCAGACACCTGAGGGAAAGGAGGGATTAATTATCCCCTAGTGAGATCATGGACTTGTCCCTCCTAGAAGCCCCTCTCTTACAGCAAACCCCCGCAGAGCTTCCAGCCTGTAGCACTGTGGAGCCTGCCCACTTTGGGGAGTTATTCAGAAAAGAATAACTTTTATTCTTCCTTCTTTTCTATCTCTTTCAGATAATGGCTAAAGTCTGGGTGTGCTTTCTCTGACACTCTGGGGCTTCTCACTCATTCTGGGAAGCTCTTCCTCCACCTCTTTCCCACCATGTCTGCTCATCAGCTGTGCAACTGCTGCTCCCTGACCTCTGCTACTGAACATGCTACCCTAACATGGCTTTGTCTCTTCCTCTCCTCCATCTCCCTTCTCCTGGAAGTAAATTTGGGATTTACATCTTTCCCACCCTATTGTTATGCTAAAAATATTAATTTATTCATTAGCATACCTATATGCTAGACCTATATACCTATATTTATAGCATATATATGCTAATATACCTATATACTAATAATTTATTAATATTAATAATGCTAATAAAATCATCCTCAAGCGTCCTTCTTAGTCAGTTTCTAGACTAAGAACCCAAAGGAGGGAATCCCAATCTCCTCTAGTAACACAAGAAAAGAAGGCTGAAAGGAGCTGCTAAAGGGGGAGACCCCACTGTCTGTCATACTTGCTCAGGAAAAGGAGGAGGAATTTCACATTAAATTTCAAACCTGGGACAAGCAGCTGAAGTGCCCATTTAGCATATCAAAGCAGACCTGGCCTCCAGGTTTTCCCAGCATCCCTCAGTTCCTACCTGTTACAGGGTATGGCTGGCATACCCCACCCTCTATCCTGAACTCTCCAGCACCACACTGGGCCACCCTTCCCCCAGGGGCTCTTCCCTATATAATCCAGACATTTTGGTTACCTGTCCTTTCTTCTCTTTTGCACCTTTGGCCTCCTGGCTGCTGTACTTGGCTCCCTCTCTCCTTTCCCCTCCCCTGTCCCCACATGGCTCAGGGTCATGTCCACTTTGGACTCTATTAGATGTGTCTGCCTCTGGCTATGCTGTCCCACATAGTTATAATAAACTTTCTCCTCCACCATACCTAGGAGCAGTCATGTCCTTTCCTTTCCTTTTATTTCTGTTTGTCATTCGCTTCATTCATTTGTCAAGATGAGAGAAAGGGGCCAGCCAAGGCACTGACCACCAACCCTGACAGCCTGAACTGACCTGATGGACGGAGAGATGAAGTTGTCCTTTGACCTACACACACTACATACATACATACATGCATACATACATTTGTACGTACATGTAGTTTTGAAATGTTTTAAAAAGAACTCTGAAAAGGAAACTGTTCATGCAAAGGTCTAAAGAACTAAAGAGAGGTGGGAAGCTGGGTGCATATGGGCAGGAGAAGAAGGAGGGGCAGCTCAACAACGGCAGGAAGCAGGGGCCACACAGGACAGGGTAGCAGGGACCAACTGAAACTTTCCATTCAGTGTGGCAGGAAGCCAGGAGGAGACCATGTTGGAATTGGGTGTAGGGTGTTTTTCACTGGGATGGGGTGTATCCTCAGAGGCCCCCTTGTTGCTAAGAAATAAGTGAGAGGCTCTAATGTGTCCCCTCATGCTAAGGAAACACTCAGGCACAGTTCCCTCAAGTCCCAGGGGCTTCCACCACAGTAGGCAGGATGACTCAAGGGCAGACCATTCATTCACCAGGCTGTTCATCAGCTGACAGACTTTGGCTGCTGCCCTTGCCTCCTGCAGGCCAAGTGTAGAGTATCTGGGTTGATTGAGCAAACATGGAGACGGCTTGGACCTGAGGCTTAGCTAGACCCTATCTCAAATAACTGCCCTCCAATGATCTTGCTCAAGTTCTGATCCTCCTGACACACTTCCTCTAACACTGAAAAATGATGCCTCTTCTGAGAGACACTTGAAGAAATGCTCAGCATCCTTAATCATCAGAGAAATGCAACTCAAGACGACTCTGAGATTACATCTCACACCTGTCAGAATGGCTAGGATCAAAAACTCAAATGACAGCACATGCTGGCGAGGGTGTGGAGAAAGGGGTACCCTACTCCATTCCTGGTGGGAATGCAGACTTGTGCAACCACTATGGAGGTCAGTCTGGCGATATCTTAGAAAACTTGGAATAGCTCTGCCTCAGGACCCAGCCATACCACTTCTGGGTATACACCCAAATGCCTCTTCAGGGAATCATAAGGAAGTTTCCTCATCTATGTTTATAGCAGCCTTATTTGTAATAGCTAGAAACTGGAAACAACCCAGATGTCCCTCAACTGAAGAATGGGTTAAAAAAACTGTGGTACATCTACACAATGGAATATTATTCAGCTACCAGGAACAATGAAATTATGCAATTTGCAGCCACATGGATGGAACTAGAAAAGCTCATCCTGAGTGAACTAACCCAGACTCAGAAGGACACATATGGCATCTATTCACTTATAGTAGGATTTTTAGCTGTATAGTAGAAGGTATCGATACTACAACTAATACACCAAAGGGAACTTGGACATAGACTTCTTATTTTTAATTTTTATTTATTTTTAATATATTAGTTTTTTTCTATTTTTTAGTCTTTTTATCTATTGTATGCTTATTGATTTGTTTGTTTAGTAGTTCTCTCTCCCGGGCAACGAGACACTTTTCACTGATGGTACTGCTTCATAGATCCCCAATGAATGAAGAGGCACTTGGCCCTCATACGACCTCTCAACTGAGATGAGGGACTTTTATATAAGGACACCCCACCCCAGAGAAATGGGATGGAAGGGTAAGGAGGTAAAGAAAAAAAATGAAATGTGATGTTTCGGCCTTTTACTACTAACTGTCATAAACTGTTTAGGATAATTAAGAAATGCAAACTAATGGTTATGCAAGCCGGTCATTCTGTTAGGTACTATGACAGCCTATTATAGTTACTTGCTAAGCTAATCAGAAATAAACCTGCTAAGAGACAAGCAACATCTGCTTACCCTAATATAAGAGATAGATAGGGCCTCTTCAAAAACCTCAAGAGATCTGCAGAATATGGCATTCAAAGATGTTTTCGTAACTTTAGATTTTTTTATATCAAGACATATCAACTCCTGACAGCACCCCTATTCTCCTCCAAGTAGAAGATGAGCATCGAAGAATCTCCAGTGGGAAATGATTGAATTAGTCACAAGCCTATCTCTTGGTAGGAAAAGCCCCTTGCTCCAACTGTAGACAGAATGCTGTCCAAAAAGGACAAAACCTGGAAGCAGGTAAGTCGACAGCCTAGCTCTGCCAAGACAGGGTAGGTAAGTCCTTCATAACCTCTGCTCTACAATCAATGTCTGTCAGAGAAGCGGGGCCAAACGACTGAAGAGCGATGCTGTAATGTATGGAGAGAAAATGGGAACTGTCCAGGCAGCCACTGGTATGTCATTTCTTAGTTTGGGAAGCTGCAGACCCTGTACTTCCTATAAAATCAGATATATTTATCCCTCTCAGGTGTCTGAGGTGATTGAAGAACAGATAGATAGAGTCTCATAATTAAATTTTGAGTTGTTTAGGAGTCAAGAGAGTGTTATACATCTAAGAAGATACTTTTAAAATTGTGTTGCAATTAGTATGAATGTTGAGTCAGATATAGAACTTTAAACTCATGGAGATGGTTAGATAGTAGAATGTTAAAGTCAGGTACCAAATACATATGGACTGGTCATTGGGAATGTACGTTAAGCCATATAACCTTCATAACTGTGGCCTAATTACCTCTGTTGTACTGTATTGTATTTATTATTATAAGAGAAAGAGCCATTTGTTGGACTGAAAGGGGAAACTGTAGGGGGAAATAAGATATACCTTAAACTTAAAAGGAAAAAAAAAAAGGGAAGAGGATGGGAGGTTGAGGGTGGGAGGGTGGGACTGGAGGGGGAATAGGGAGGGGACTGCGATTGAGATGTAACTTGAAGAAATAAAAAATAAAGGAAAAAAAAAAAAAGAAAAATGATGCCTCTTGATTGGCCAGCCAAGGCATGGCTAGTATCAACAGAGACTTCCAACCATTACACTTCAGCTTAGTAGGCACTCTGTGCCCCCTCATGACTGAGCCAGCTACTGCAGTTCAGCCTGTCTGAACGCAAATCCCAAGGTGAGTCATTTCATCCCTGAGAGGGCAGGAAAGTGAGTTGTGCTTTGAAACCACACCATCCAGCCAGGTACAGCTGTTGGGTCTGCCCTCAAGTATACTGAGGACAGGGCCTAGAGCCCCAGCATAAAGCAGAGCAATGGTTCTTTCTACCTCCCACTCTTTCAGTATGTCTGCAAGCTGGCCACTAGCAATACCTTTTTATTGATGGTGAGACTAAAGGCAGATGACTCAAGTGGCTTGAAATCTGACCTAAGACCCTTTAGGGTACCAGCAGAGCCAGAAGAAGGGGTGCCAAGAAACTGCAAGCTCAAGGGGACCCAAAACACAAGCAGTGTGTAGCAGCCAGGACCAACCGTGAAGCACACCCACAGGCAGGGCCTAGACCTGCCGTAGGGGAGGCTTGTGTACAAAGAATGAGGTCACAACATCCTGGCCCCAACTGGTTTAGATCATGGTGGAAGAACCCCTCAAGAACCTCAGGGCAATGGGCCTTATCAGACCAAGCCACCAGCTCCAGAGCCCTGCCTCCTCACTCTACTCCACTCCTC
This sequence comes from Lophiomys imhausi, assembly GCA_907164525.1. Classification (NCBI taxonomy): domain Eukaryota; kingdom Metazoa; phylum Chordata; class Mammalia; order Rodentia; family Muridae; genus Lophiomys; species Lophiomys imhausi. The sequence continues at coordinate 9,120,791 of CAJQZJ010032004.1, forward strand.
TCCTGCAGACCCCAATATAGGGGAGCACTGCTGGTAATCCCCTAGACCACTATTCCAGGAGCTAGAAAACACATGGTTCCTTCTCTGCTCGTCTGGGATCATCTGCATCTACAGAATGCAGGAGCCCTGGGCCCTGTGCTGGGGCAGAGGGCAGAGGCATCTCTGCTCATGGAGGCAGTGTGGACGGACAAAGGAAAAAAAATCCCTCCATATAAACTTTGGCCATGAAGATCCCAGAGTCTGAGCCCCTTGGCACAATGAAAGCAATTTCCAGAAACCAAACGGATACAAGTTCCACCAACAGCATTTATCTGCTTTCTATTCTCAGCTCCAGCCTTGCCCTGGCCTCATTTTTTCAGCATTTTGATTTATGTTGGGGAAGGGCTTCTTTTAGCCCCCAGCCCTCCTCTCCCTTCTTGTAGAGAAAACAGGTTGCCTAACTCAGGGCCAGGCTTCCTCTGTCTGAAGGAGCTCTGGGAGTAGGAACAGATGAAGCTCGGTGCTCCTGTATGGAAGGAAGGAGGGCAGTAAGAGCCAAAGAATGAGGCAGAGGGAGTGGTGGTGGTGGGGTGTTCATAGAAAAGGCTGAAAGACTACCCTGGGGTATGAGGGGAGGCAATGTCTCTTCTCAGCAATGTCACTGCCACATCCTACTCTGTGTCTGAGGACAAGTCCCAGGGAGCCTTATGGTCCAGCCTGGGGGGTTGGGGGTGGGGCCCAGGAAGTGTGAATGCTCCTGCACGTGGCAGAGGCAGGCAAAGGACAATGAGACACACATCTCAACACAGTAGCATTCAAAGAGATCAAAATGCATTTAATGTGGTCTAGTCTCGTTGCCTACATCTTTAGATACCACTATGTATTGAAAATAACATGAAAATTCTCCAGTTTCACCATTTAAAATAGATTTAACATTCTATGGCCTCACACAGGGCAGACACCCATACAGGGGCCTCCCTATGGTGTGTTCCTCTGCCCCCAGGCCCTCAGCTGGACAAGGACCAGGCAGCACAGCACCAGCATGGGCTCAGGGCAGCCATTTCATCCTGTGCAGCTGTCACATGCTGCACACAGCACCCATCCCACTGACATTCACAAACACACACACCCTAGGACCTCCACTCACTCACACATGTTTACATGCACAGATGCACCCATGGTCTCCAACAGGACCTGGTGCAGAGGCTTACCATGGGACTCCCCAAACTGCCACACACTGTATGCAGCGTGCATAACCAGGGCAGGGCAGAGACTCAAATCGGACTGTGACCAGCATCCAGCCTGATCAGTTCAGGTTGGTGAGCACTAAACCCACCTTACCCCACTGAAAAACAAGCACACAAACACCTGTGTATACCACAGGCCTGTATACCAAGTATCACACACAGGGAGACGATCGTGTGAGCACATCTGCACATGCATGCGCACACACCCTGGCTTCCCTTCTCATGCACTCCCCAGGGGCCAAGCTTTCCTGCTTGGCACAGGCCCATGGCTCCCTCTCAGTGCCCTCCCCCATTAGGTGCACTAAAGAGGGGGGCTAGTTTGGTCTTTAGCAGAAGCAATAAATAAATATAGGGAAAGAGGAAAAAGAGGACAGGAGAATTTGAAAATACAGCATCTGCCTGCCTTTTGCAGAGATGAAAGGCAGCTTGAGCTGCTCTCCAGCAGGGCCCAGGGACTGGACCATTCTGGTAGGCCTGGGCTTGGGAGGAGGATGGCTGGCGGGCTTCAGGTCACTGAGATGAGCTGGCAGCAGGCCTTCGGGGACCAGGAGATCCTAGAGCCTGCTCTGGATGCAGGCCCACCTACTCAGGAAAGAGAAATAGATACCCAGGCTCCCACGGTGGCACCCAGTGGCCAGCACCCACCCTTTTCCCCTCCCCAGCCCTCAGCCTGACAACTGGATAGAGGAGCGTGAGAGCCAAGGACTCCTTGCTGAATGCATCCTCAGGTCCCAGGGCCAGAGCTAGAAAAGTCAGTGAGATTTGAGGGGAGAGGCCGGGGGCCAAGCACACAAAGGAGCTGAGACCTCTGCAGCAGGTCCTGGAGGAATCTCCTAGGCTAGAAATTAGCATGGAATCTTAAGCTAGATGCCTGGGGGCAAACCCATCTCAGGTCTCCCTGACTGGGCACTATGGGGAAGACTCCATGGCTTGGGACCCCAGGGATGAAAAGTTTCACCACAGGTCCCTAAAGGCTAAACAGAAATTCTTTGTTTTATGACATCTCTCTGGTCATCCCTATGGCAGTGGGGGTCTGATGGGGGATGAGGGTGTTCCTCTCCTTTCCTAGACTCTGCCTTCCACCAGCAGATGACTGGCTGAGGCCAGCAGGGCTATCTCATCCTGCCTGAGGAGTATGGGAGAAAGGCAGGCAGGGGCATGGCTGTGGGACAGGTGAAATGCCTCCTCAGCCTCCTCAGAGGGCTTATGGGAGCTTCATGAGTGGAGTTGGTGGCAGCAGGGAAAGATTAAACAAGTCTGATAAAAACAAACAATGACTGAAGCCAGACAACCAGAGTCTCTAAGGCACAACTGCGAGTCCAGTGGGGGGTGGGGCTGACCCACTTCCTGGGAATGTGGGACCCAGACCCCATGCTAATTTCCTGAGTGTCCTTTCCTAAGAAGCACCCACTCTGGTGTTTCCTACTGCCCCTCACTACAAGGGGTGGAGACCTCAGGCAGACAAGGAAGGAAGCACAGCAGGAACACGGAAGGAGGGCCTAAACCCAGCCCTGATGCAGCTGAGGTACAAAATCAAACACAAAAGATCCAGCCAGATACACCCTAGTGGGCCCCCACCCCAAGAGACATCCAGATACTTTATTAGAATCGTTAACATGGTCACAAGCAGCCTCATCCATCCTTAAGCATGACACCTTGCAGGGCCCTGGCACACATGAGGGAGAAATCAGACCTCTGAGAACCTTCAGGGCACTCCTTCCAGCTGCTTACCTGGCAGCACTGAGTAGAATTTTAACTGTCCCCATACCAAGAATTTTAAAAATTGAACCATACGTTACTGTTTTCTTGTGTTTCGTGTTTTCTTTGTTTTTTTTTGTTTGTAAACAGTCTTATCCAAGTTAAAAAACCAATGAAGTGTGCATACCCAGCCTTCTCCCACCAGGGCTGGGACCTGCTCCCAAGGCCTCCAGCAGAGTCCCCAGCTCCTGTGGTTCACCCTACCCCAGGAGGTCACCTCCTTGCCCATGTGTATCCATGGCTGTTTACTCTGGCCACCCACTCTCCCGCCAACTTTCCCAAGCTATTTCAAAAAAACATGAAAAGACTAAGATGCTACTGAGTCCTTGACCCAAGGCGTTTGGCCTGCTCTGCTCAAACCCAGGTCCCTGAGGGACGAGGGACCTATTGTGGTCAGGGTGGTACTGCCCGTAAGTCAAGGGCACTCAAATCTCTGACTCCCGTCTGTAGGGCCTCTGCTCCAGGGCACCGCTGCTGGCCTGTAGTCTGTCAAAGTCATGCTCAGGTTGAGGGCTGCAGCCATCCCGGTCTGTAGCAACCTCGTCCTCCTCATCTCGGCTCAGGAAGGCCAGCTCATTCTCATAGCAGAAAGAGTTGGCACTGGGCAAGAGGAACTTGTTCTCCACCAGGTCCTTGGCACTGCAGCGGGGCGTAGAGGGCACCTCGTAGGTCTTGTGGAAGTGTGAGTAGTCAATCTTGTACTGGTTTTTCTCCTCAAAGAGCACTGGCTCAAAGCGGTGGCCCCACAGGATCTCATTAGCCAGGTAGGAACTGCGAGCCTGTGTGGTCATGGCTGTGGCCTCTACCATGCCTTCTAGGATGACCACGATCTCAAAGTCATCTGTCTCGAGGTCCTGACGGCTAATGCCGAACAGTGGGCTGGCCTCGTCAATCTCGTGCAAGATGGTGATGGGTGATACCAGGAAGATACGGTCCAGGCCCTTGTCAAAGCCCACATCGATGTCAATCTGGTCCAGTGGGATGTACTCACCCTCCTCTGTGACCCGGGGCTTGATAAGCTGGGCCCGCACGTGGGCCTCTACGATGTGGCTCTTGCGCAGGTTACCCACGCGCCACATGAGGCAGAGCTTGCCGTCACGCAGGGCCACCACGGCGTTATGGCTGAAAAGCAGCGTCTGTGCTCGCTTCTTGGGCCGTGCCATCTTTGCCATGATGGCTCCAATCATGAAGGAGTCGATGATGCAGCCCACGATGGACTGCGCCACCACCATGAAAACAGCCACCGGGCACTCCTCGGTCACGCAGCGTAGCCCGTAGCCAATGGTGGTCTGGGTCTCAATGGAGAAGAGAAAGGCTGCCATGAAGCCATGGACCTGCAGCACACAGGGCGTGCGGCCCCGGCCCTGGCCCTCGGCTGGCTCCAGGTCTCCATGGGCGACAGCAATGACCCAGAAGATGATGCCGAACAGCAACCAGGAGGCAAGGAAGGCCAGCGAGAAGATGAGCAGCATGTAGCGCCAGCGGATATCCACACACGTGGTAAACATGTCAGCCAGGTAGCGCTGTGACTTCTCATCCATGTTGGCGAATTCGATGTTGCACTGGCCGTTCTTCTTGACAAAGCGGTTGCGGCACCGCCGCCGTGTGTGCACCTTGCCATTGCCAAAACCGTTGGCGCCTGACATGGTAACCAGGTGCAGCCCGTCCTCCTCTGATGATACGATGCTGTAGGGGTTGGCCCGGCTGGCTGCGGTCATCCCGGGGTCTGGTGGACCCTGGCCTGCCCCCAGGCTGACTCCAGGCCGGGGCACTTCTGCAAAAGAGAGAACAGTAGGTCTGTCTGGGCAGGCAGCCAAGGCCCATGACAGTAACTGGCAGACAAAGCCCCCATTTAGTCACCATATATCCCCTGTTTTCCCTCCCACTTGAAGCCTGCTCTTCAATCCGCCTTCTCAGCTTGGAAAATAGTCTCCCCCGGCTCTTAGCAGCTCCAGCCCTCCTCTCATCTCTTCTTATTCCTGTACTAAGGCACCTGCTTTCAATATATATTTCCATTTCTCTCACCTTCATAGCCCAAGTCCTGGTCACCTCTAGCTTGGGCCATGAGAGGGGACACCTCACTAGCCTCGCTTCATCTGCCTTACTCCCAATCCCCTGTGGCAGGCACCAGGATCCTGAAAGGTACCAAGTAGAATCCCATCCTTCCTCTACTCACAGTCAGCCAACACTGAGAGTTGCAAGGCCTGTACAAGCAGTCCCACGGCCTTGTTACCCAGCCAAACATCACACACACACACACACACACACACACACACACACACACACACACAC
>CAJQZJ010032004.1:9126076-9210264 GCA_907164525.1 Lophiomys imhausi
CACACACACACACACACACACACACACACACACACACACACACACACATACATGCCTCTTACACTCCCCTGCCTCACATATGCTCCCCCAACTCTCTCTCACACACACACACACACACACACACACACACACACACACACACACGCGCGCATGCACTCACGTTATCCCACACCCCCTCCTCCACACAAATACCTCCCACAGCAGTGGGACTGTACATCAGACTGTGCTCCTGTGATATCATGTGACAGGCCTCCTCATGCCCTAGAAGTAATGCACACATGGTCCTGACCCATACGCTGCACACTCCAGCACAGATCCTCTTGTGAAATGTCAATAGCAACAATCATAACAGCTGTGACCCTGGACAGTTTTCCCCACTAAGACCACCAGGTCCCTCACATCAGGCCATCCATGTCACTCACTGGCTTACTCTAGGTTTAGAACAGGTCTGCCAAGCCCTGGGCCTCATTATGTCTGACATTCCATGTTCACTCTGCCCATCCTCTTGAAGCCCAGAGCGCCCACTAAGCACCCATAAGCTGCACGCATATCTTTTCTATCACGGGCTCATAAGATATAAGGGGCAGCCATAGAGATGCCCAGATTGGATCTCTTAAGGTTGCCCTAACTTCAGAACAGGCACCTTCCCCCATCTCTGCTGGGGACTGCAGGACCACAGACCTCACTAGTGTCACCTGCTTCCATGACCTCCTTTGGCCTCCTCCAGGGAGTATCACATCTCTAGGCCAGCCCAGCACACAGGCCTCCCAGAGAAGGCCTGAGGAATGGCGCCATGGCCAGAACAAACTCATCTCTCAGTCCCAGGATTGGCACATTTCCCATTGCTCCACCGGGGTCAATGTTAGACTCAGGTAGGCTTCACAGCATGCCTGGCCCTGTAGACTCTAGCCTGTCTCAGCTGGGCTGAGCTGAAAGCAATTGTCCACTGATGTAGCAGAACACTGATGACCTGGACATGCTGTATCTCCCCATCACAGGGATGCCATGCACCCCAAGACCTACCCAATTGCACCACAATTTAGAGCCCAGCAAAGCCTGACATCACTAGAAAGACAAAGAGATGATGGCAGAATATCCCAGGGTAGCTGGACACCTAGGGCAGGCTGGATGCTATCAGAACTTCCTGCCCTTGGACCTTTGAGGGTGGGTGGGTCTGCCCCATTTTTCAGACAAGGAGGCTCAGAACAGAAGACACTTTGCCCAGTGCCTGTAAGTAGAGATAGCAATGCTGGAATTCAACCCCATCTGGACAGCACAACCCCTGGCCGTGTCTACATCAGAGGCTTGGAGGGGCATGGCCTGCAGACTCTGCCACCAATACAGAGGCATAGGTGGGGACCATCAGAGCAACCAACACAGGAAGGACTCCTGGGGTCTATGCCATGAGCCACAGCCATGCAGCTTGGCAGACGCAAGACACGGCCATGAAGTCTGAGAACCACAGAAAGGGCCTGTTTAGGCGTGGGGCAAAACACATCCAAAACCCCCCAAGTCATTCTCTAACAGCCATAGAAGGTTTCTAAGAGGTAAAGGAACTCCCAACTAAGCTATTCAGGTATCAAGAGGGAGAGCTGAGATCTAAACCTCATGTCTAATGCAAGGTCTCCTACCATGTGACCTCAGGCTTGACAGGGCCACCTGTCTTCACTCTGGCATTCATCCCTACAGCTGTCTCAGTTGACCACCTCACCATGGATCTGTGTAGCTGAGGCTCGGGGCTGTAATGGTGGATGCTGTTTCTGTCTGGGCCAGAAGGCAGAGAGTTGGTGGGGCTGGGGAACCCGGGGACCATTCTGGGAAGACATCTCAGTCCCAGGTTCCTGAGCCTTCCAGGGGAAGGTGGCCAAAGATGGGGTACTCAGACGCCGGGGGGAGGCTGCCAGATCCCAGGAGCCAGGCTTGTGTAGCCTAGAGGCCTTGAGGGACGTCCAGCGGGTCATGGTGGCTCTGGCTGGCACTATGAGCAGCAGCTGGCCTGCAGGGAACAGAATCACAGGAATCAACGACTAGGGATCCCAGTCCAGCACCAGGAAGGCAGCCTGACACCCGGCCAGCCCCCACGTGGCTGAGGGTGCTGCAGTCACTCCTGGAACCACCCAGGCAATGTCACAGACCTTCAACTCCCACTTCCGTTGATATTCCACCCGGCCCACAGAGAAAACCAACTTCATAAAGCTTATGTCTGTTCCATACCTTGAACCAGAAACTGATCCTGAGCAGTCACTTGTCCCAAAACACCCAGAGTGTACATGAACAACAGAAGCAGACAGAGCCCTAGGGTGTGGAAGCTCCTCACTTGGGGCTTGGTGACGACAGACCCACAAGGAAGACCCAGAAGCAGAAATTAGCTTCATCAACAGCCCAGGTGTCAGAAGGAGAGCCCCACACAAAGGCTTGTGCAAGAAAAGTACTAAATATCTCTAAGATCTAGGGGGGCAGAGCCTCTGCCGGGGACATGCCTGCAGGGAGGCTGTCACCCAATGAGCACGTGATCAGACTGAGAAGAAAAGGAATGAGCGATTGTTTCACTTGAGGATGTCTAAGCAAGAAAAGAGGCCAGCATCCCTTTCCATATGGGAAACTGAGGCCAAAGAAGAACACAATGCTCAAACCAACAGTGATGACCATGTTAGCAAGGCCCAGGCTGGCCAGTGGGGATTCTGGGATTGCCAGGAGGGAACAGGGAGACTCAGTGGAGTACAGTACCTGAACTAGACAAGGAGAGTCGAAATTGGACAGCACTCAAAATGAGACCGGGCACAGCAGGCAGTAGAGGGTACAGAACCCACAGGAGGAAATGACCTGTCCTGGATCTATGGTCTCAAGACCAGCTTCTTGTCCTGACATCTGTAGGCACAGCCTCTCAGCATCCAGCAAGCTTGGAGCACTGGCCAGGGCCAGGACTGGAGCTTTGAGTGAAAAGAGTTGCCACCGAAGCTAGGGTGGGGCCTGGGAGTCACTGGGAGTTACCTCCGGATGGAGCAGGACATCCCATGCAAGTCTCCAAGACTCTGGTCACCTCAGGTTTCACTAACATCCGGGAGGAACTAGGGCAAGGCTTGGGCCCATATTCCCAGATGTCAGCAAGATGCTGACCGCAAAGACTTGGGTCCTGGAAGAGGAACACCAGATGAGCCCCATCCCTTGGGGTCCTCCACAGTGAGACACAAAGGAGCCAAAAGTTATCAATTGCTGCTACCTGACAGGTGCTCTTCTGAAAGTCTACCACACTCATCCATTTAATCCCTGTGATGACTATGACATTTAACTCTTTTTCCAGGAAGGAAACTGAAGCCCAGAGAGACTGAGTCACCCATCAAGGGCCACACAGCCGCTGGGAGTAGGGTTTCTGCTCCAGAGTGCTGAGATGAAAGCAATGTCTATTAGCTCAGATCCTGAGGGTAGACTGGGTGGCATCAAATTCCAGTACCAGGTCTCCTACAATCCCACTTGGCAAATAAAATATACAATACAAATTGCCCCCAAGTTGGCAGTCCACAGCAGACTCTTAAGAGACAAGGTACTCAAGCTTGATCAAGCTCCCACATCAAGACTCCTTAGAAGTCACATGTGCAGGGAAGACACGGCGTGCGGCCTGCTGGGGCCTTTTCCTTCCACCTGTGCCTGCTGCAATTTTCAATAACCAACCACAGAGCTTCTGCCCACTGCATCTAGGAGCAGCTCGTGCAGTCACTATCCTTCAGTCTTAGCATGAGAGGTTCCAAGAGGGCTACCTGCCTCAGTTACAAAGGAAATGTGAGACCAAGCAGGCCGGAGGCACAGAGTTCTCCCTTGTTTCAGACCCTGCTCTGAAAGTAAACCTGCGGGCACCGGCAATAGGAAGGGGCGCTTGTAGAGGTCCCCCAGCCAGAGCTAGGGTCACAAAGGCCAGTAAGGAGGCTGGTCTTGTTAAGAGCTCAGTTTGGGTGTTCAGGGTATAGGAAGTTGAGAAGGCTGACATTTCCTTCTCCAAATCTGGGAAGGTGATTACTTAGCCGTTTTTCTAAGCCAGACTTCCTGTCAAATCCTCAGACAACCTTTGCCCCCATCCCTGCAAACATTCAGGTTCAGTGCATATGCTGGACTCCTGTTCTAAGTCTATGCTAGGCTTGTGGGAAGTAATGGCCACTCCATGCTGGGGTGCGCCTAGGTCAGCCCTGCTCTCCCATCTCCCATCCCTTCAGAGACCTTGCCTGATTCTAGCAGCCACATCAATGTCTCTTTGCCTCAAAGCTCTCTGGTCATTAGACTGCTCTCTGCCCGTGCATAGGGCAGGCTGGGAACCAAAACCATCAAGAGCAGGTGGGCAAACAGCCCCACTCCCTGCCCCTAGCATGAGGTGGCTCTGAAATGTATGCATCACATGGGTCCTCAGCTGGGAATCCCCAACCAGTTAGATTCCCAGCTTGTTCTAGCTCCAATCACCTACCCCAGCAGTAAACCTATCAACAACATGTCCCTTAACACCCTTTATCTGTTCCTTCTCTGCCTTGCCTCAGTGCTCAATCCCCTCTGGGATTTCCTCGGCTTGCTGCTCATGAAGCTACCTGCACTAGTAGCTTGGTGTCTCAGGCCTCTAGTGTCTCTCTCCTGAAAAGACTCTGTGAGCCCCAATACCCATTCCCTCCAATATGATCACACACCTCCTCCCCAAGGCGTGCTCCTCCCTCTCCCCTCTCCCACTGGCTCTATGGAGACCTCTGGATTCTCTTGTCCTGGTTTCTAACCATTAAGGTCAGAAGCTACTTGAACACTGCTGAGGTTGCTCTTGTCCTAGCACCACCTCCAGTTGGCCTCTGAGGCCTAGAGAGGCTGGTGCGGGCCCTGGCACAGAGAACCTGAGAAATGTTCCTGCTCAGATGAAAAGGCAAAGGCAAGAGCAAAGACTAGAAGTGATAAGATGGGTGAGAAGTGGGGAGAGCCGTGAACGAGGAAACAGACAGACCCACAGGTGGGTGGTCAAGCAGACGGATGGATAAACTGGGCTGAAATACATGTGGGTGTCTGGAGAGGAGTGACCAGATAATGGGTGGTTTGGTGGGTGGATGGATGGTTGAGCAGATGAACAGGTAAAGGAAATGAGTAATGAATGGATGGGATGGGTGGTTAACAAATTAGAGTGGATGACTGGACAGACCGGTGCTTTGGTGGTCAGATGAATGGATGGATGGGCGTGTGGCTGGGGCGAGGTGGGGAGGGTTGGTGGGGTGAGGGCTAGGAATCAGGTGATGGTGGGAGGTTGGGGCGAGAGTATGTGTGGCAGATAGACAGTGGTGTCCGGTGCTACTGGACGGATAACAACATCTGGCTAAGTAGGGAGAATACACCAACGGAGAGCGAGAAGAGGCACCAGCGAGCATCTGTCAGTGGATGGTGAGCTATCCAAGCTCACATCAGGACCCCAACTACACCTGGAGCTGTCTCTAAGTCAAGCGGCGCCAGCATCTTTGGAAACAACCAAGCTCCTGTCATCACTCAATGCCAGCTGAGACAGGGGGGCCTCCAGCTACTTCTAGACCCTACAGTGAGCGGAGCAGAGGTAGTGCAGGTGCTACAGCTCCTCTCAAAGGCTCAGAAGCCCTAACACTCATCCCATATGCCTTTGCTGCACCACAGCTCAAGCCAGGACACCACTTGGACTGGACCAGGGCAGAACCAGAAAGCCTCCCCTGATGATTGATGGTGTGTGCCATGGCGCACCACAGGCACGAGGTAGGCACCTCACACACATCATCTTGCAGAATCCTCATGGGGGCACAGGACTGGAATGACTACCCTTCCTTCCTCAGAGAAACAGCTACGTCTCCAGGGTCATGAAGAAGCTTGGGGTGTATGCTTGTGTTCAACCTACTCCTGCCAGGTTTCCCCAATGCCAGCCCCTGACAGCTGTGGATAGCGTGACGGACGGTATTTCCATGGATGGTGTGTAGGCAAATGAATGGATGGGTACAGGAGGGTGGCCTTGGGTGAATGGCATGGATGAGTGGATAGGAAAGAGCATAGTAATCATTTCAAAGGAGCAGGCAGAAACTCGCCTGAGCGCACACACATCCTACAGTGTCCAGAATCAGGTTTCCATCTGTCGAAGGGGCCCCTGCCACCCTCCCTGTCTGGCAAGTGGACCTGGGGAGAAGTGGGTGGGGAGGGCCCTGAGAGCTTTCGAGGCCAGGACCTTGAGATGTTGTCACCTTCCCCACCTCCCAGGCCAATTTCATGGGGACGCCCAAGTCTGTTTTGTCACACTGGCTTTTCTGGCTGGGATTAAAGAAATGGTTGGTGAGTCACCCCCACATTGTAAGCCTCTGGGGCAAGTGACAATCATAGGTTTGGAGATGCAGAGTTCTATTCAAATCAGGCCTCTTCCACTTACAAGTTGTGAGGCCCTGGGGGAGTTACTTCCTCTTTCTGTAAGCCTCTCCATCATGGGTCCCTGCTTCTCCAGTCCTCACTGCCATCTTCAGTGCCGGCTTGTGCCCACTGTTTGACTCTCAGCCCTTCTACTTAAAGAAGAACAAGACTGGGGAGGCTGGGACAAATGTCACACAACTGGGAATGTCCATGGCAGGGATATCCTACCTGTGACTTGTGAATGAGTCCATACTCTGTTTGCTGGACATATCAGGAATTTGAGACTAAGAGGTTAGGTCACAGCCCAGTTATCCACATCAGAACTCCATGCAAAAGAGGTAACTACCACAGGGAGACAAGAAGCTAAAGGAGGTTCGGGAGAAGAGTTGGGGGGTGAGAACTGTGAACAGTTTGTTGTCCCTATTTCCTGTTGGTCAACTGGCTGACCCCAGGCTCTCTTGATCTGACTCTCTACTGGGGCTTGCCCCAGACCCACAATTCCAACCCTAAAGTTCTTACAATTGTTCCTCTCAATATAAGGAAACTGAGGCTTCTTACAGAAAAGTGACTTGCCCAAGGTCGCCAAGCCAGGGGGGTGGTGACCTCAGATTCATGGATACATTGTCCAGGGCCCCTACTTAGCCTGCCCTGCAGCAGCTAAAGCGGGCTAGTAATAAACTGACCCCTTGGCTCACCAGGAGCAGCCACCATCCCAGATGAAGAGGGTGGGAGGACAGGGCCAGGCTCTCTAGAACAGTTGCCAGCTAGTGAGGGCAAGGCTCAGCTGGCCCAGGTTTCTTGTCATGCTAAGCCTGGGAGCCAAGGCTCTGAAGCAGGCAGGTACTTCCTGACGTTCAAGTGACATGGCTGGTCTCTGGCCACATTCCCATGAAATTGAGCATGACACCAGGAAGTGTGAGCCAGGCAGGCACAGGACGAGGAATGGGGCCTGGCCCAGCAGGGAGTAAAAGGCAGCATGATCACCAAATGGTGCCGATTTCTCTAGGGCCTTCTCGGACTCCACACACTTCAGCAGGTGCCATGGGATGAACAAAATGCTAGCTCTCACTCCTGACATGCAGCAGCCACACAGCAAGTAAGGGTCCTCGCCAGTGTTCAAGAGGGTTGGCTCAGGATGTGACACTGCCTGGACAGCTGAGAGCAGAAAGGAGGTTCCAGGTACATGCCTTGACATCCCTTGGAAGACACCCAGCATGCCCCTAGGGTAGGCTCAGCCCCCTTGCTCCTCATTGCTGGAGTATCTGAGACTCATATAGTGTCCAGCAAGCTCTGACTGAGGGAGCCTGGATGTGAGTGAGGCACACCAACCCCAGAGCCTGGCTGTGCTGGGTAGTCAGAAGAAGAGGGCAGCATTGTAAGCAGGAACTTGAAGCCAGGACTAGAGCTTTGTTGTGGCCCTACCAGGGTAGGCAATGGGCACCAGATGCCAGGGAATGTTTCTATGATATTTTTATCTTGAGAACATCCTTTGGGGGTTGAGGAGGACAGAGTGTCCTTGGCTCCAGGCCCCTGGGGACAGCAATGGACAGGGACCTCTGAGTACCCTCTGCCTGGACAGTAACAATTACAAGGTTCCATCCTAGAGTAAGGATCACCAGGCAAGTATTTGGGTTTCATGGGTCTCTGGGCTCTGTTCCAGCTTGCTGTGTGTCCCAGGGAGGCAAGTCTCTGCTCCTCTCTCTTGCTCTTTCTACCATTCTCCCCTTTTCTGGGCCTGTTCAATGCCAGCTCAGAACTGACCTCTGATTTCATTGGATGCCTTACCAGCAAAGGAGGAGGCAAGGCAGCTAGATTAGGACCACACCAGAGCCTTGAGAACCTAGGGAGGGTCTGGTTCATGCAGAGGACTCAGGAGTTTCCCAGATGACTGTCATTAAGCCTAGGAGAAGCACACAGGCACAGGGTCCAGTCCAAACTGAGACGACAAAACAACAGCAAGGGTGGAAAGGTGCCAGGGATGCCTGTGAGCCTGAGAGTCCCCAAGATCTGGAAGCAAAATCCAGCTCTGCTACTCACTCTGGGTCTTGGCAAGCTTTTCCACCTCTGAACTTCCCTGTGCCTGCCAGAAAACCCAGGGACTTTCTGACCCAGCAGTCCAGCGTCCTACAGAACCTGGGGCTGAGAAACTCTAATGGAGCACACTGTTGTCATCCTAATTGAAGGGAAGGTGAACATGTATTGAGAGTTCCAAAGAAAACAGGCCCTGTTCCAAGGCTACACTAATAGATGGAAGAAACAGAGGCCAGAAAAGCCTGCATGCCATACTGACAAGCTTAGACTTGGTCCCAAGAGATACACAGATCTCAAGAGCCATGACAGACCCTGAAGGTTTTAACAGTTTCAGCATATAGACTGGATTCCTGCCCCTTCCTGTGTAGCCTTAGGCAAGGCACATCACTTCTCTGAACTCAGTTTTCATACCTCCGGAACAAGACTAATAATAGCACTTGTCTCATGGGTGCCGGGATGGGCTCTCAGTGAGTCAGCCCATGGGGACTGCCTACAGGAAAGCCTCCTGCCCTGTCACCCTGCCCATCACAGCCCAGGAAGCTCACAGGCTCCTGTAGGGCATGGGCCAACTCCTATCACAGGAAAGAAGATCAGATGGCCGGATGGGTATGAACCCCAAGAGAGGGGCCCAGGGGACAAAGACCTGCCAATGTCTAGTTTCCTTAGTGTCACTTTTCAAACGTCAACTAATCTAAGTCTCAGATGTTTCCTGAGCACCTGCTAGGTGCACAGAGGAGCAAGAGCTTTAGAGAGAGAAGTAGTCAGCCAGACCAAGGAGAAGCCTGAAGAATTTGCCAACATAAAAATATTTAGCAGCTGGGTGGTGGTGACACATGCCTTTAATCCCAGTACTTGGGAGGCAGAGGCAGACAGATCTCTGAGTTCAAAGCCAGCCTAGTCTATAGAGTGAGTTCCAGAACAGCTAGGGCTACACACAGAAATCCTGTCTTGAAACCCATTCCCTTGAAGAAAAATTGTTTATCAGAGCTGGAGAGATGGTTTAGCAGCTAAGAGTTCTGGCTGTTCTTGGAAGGCATTCAAGTTCAATTTCCAACACCCATGTTGGAAACTGCCTGAGTCTCCAGTTCCAAGGTATCTAACACCCTTTTCTGGATTTTTTTGACACCAATACACTTGTCAAACACACACACACACGCTAAAATAATTATAAATAACTCTTCAAAAACTTTTATGGTGCTACTCATCAAACCTATCAGAATAAGACAAAAAGCAAATGATAAATGTCCATTAGCTGATGGATGGATAAGAAAAATGTGGTATAAACACACAATGGAATAATACTCAGCTGTAAGGAAAAAGAAGGGCCTGACAGGAAGTTCCACATGTAACATTCCCTTCAAGAGATGGCCCAGGAGGGAACCAAATCTGACTGAGGATAAGGTCCACAGATACATGGGGAGTTTCATGGCTCAGTGAACGCTGCAGATGCTGGCAGGAGCCTGGGATGATGCAGGACAAGACCTGACCCTCAGAGGGGACCTAGTGACAGTATCTCTGTCCCTAAAGACCCATAGAGGGAAATGAGGCCTCAACCCTACTGTAACAGTCCTCTCCTGAACATTGTGAATACCACCACTGAAAGGAAAAGGGAGACTTGAATTTATACAAAATACCAGAGAAAAAAGAACTCAAACTAGCTTCAGTTGGGCAAACTCCAATACAGAACTCAAGCAACACAAGAAAACAGAGACAAGACACCTGTCTCAATGATCACTAAACCATAGTAATAGCTTATAATAAGAACAATCTGGAAGAACTTCTGAAAAAAATTTTTTTAAATAATTATAATTATATTCAAACAACCTAAATACGGCATGAATGTATTCCAAGAGAACAAATGCAAAGAACTGAATGAAATAAAGAAGTCAATCCAAGATATGAAAATCAAATTCAATACAGATAGAATTGCTGAAGAAAAGCCAAACTGAAATAATGTTGGAAATAAAAACTCAATAAGCCAAATTAAAAGCTCAGGAGAAGGCCTCAGCAACACAATGAATCATGGGAAACAGAGCCCCGAGGCCGGAAGAGAACAGGAGACCTGAACCACCCAGTAAAGGTCAGGTTAAAAAAGAAAAACACAAACAAAACATGAGAGGCCTCTGGGACACCCTGAGAAGACCGAATCTTTGAATATGGGCATAAAGGAAGAAGAATACCGCACTAAAGGCATAGAAATTACTTTCAATAAAGCCAAAGAAGAAAATTTACCAAATATAGAGAAAGAGATGCCAGCCAGGTTCCAAGAAGCCTACAGATCAACAAAGGGATAGGATGAGAAAAAAAAAAAAAAACTCCCCACAACATATTATGACTAACACACTAAAAATAAAAACAAATGAAAGGTATTGAGAGCTGCAAAAGAGAAGGGTCCCTTATGAAGTCAAGCCCATCAGAATAATACCTGATTATTGTGGAAACAGTGAAACCAACAGAGCCTCGAAAAGTGTATTAGATGCTTCAAAAGACCACAACAGCTAATCCACACTATTAATTACATCCAGAAAATTTACCTGTTAAAATTAAGAAATTAAAAGTTCCAATGATAAAAACAGATTTGAGGAATTTATTTTTTCTAGCTCATCACTGCCAAGACCACTGGAAGGAATACTTTAAGTCTGAAGAGAAGGATAAACAGGTCCAAGAGGCCACAGAGAATAAATTAACAGTGCCAGGATATTTAATCAAAAGTCTAAGAAAACAACACAAAATGACAGGAATTAATTCTTTCAATAATAATTCTTAGTCGTAATGGACACAATTCACCCAATAAAAAGACACAGACTAGCCAGGTGGTGGTGGCACACAACTTTAATCCCAGCACTTGGGAGGCAGAGGCAGGTGGAACTCTGAGTTTGAGGCCAGCCTGGTCTACAGATCAAATTCCCAGACAGCCAGGACTACACAGAGAAAGCCTGTCTCAATCCCAATTCCTGAAAAAGACACTGACCAGCAGATTGGATTATAAAATGTGATCCATTTCTTTGCTGCCTCCAAGAAATATACCTCACCACCAAAGACAGACAGAGCCTTAGGGTAAAAGGGTGGGAAAGGGAATTCCAAACAAATGGAACTAGAAATAAGAAGGCACAGACATCCTAGTATCTGACAAACAGACTTCAAACCAACATGGTCAGAAGAGATAAAGAGGAACATTTCACACTCAACAGGGAATGACCCATCAAGAAGGCATTACAATTCTAAATACACACAGACACACACACACACACACACACACACACACACACACACACACACCCCAAATACAGGTGCATTCAGTTTCATAAAACAATGTAAAGCCACAAATTAATCCCAACACCATGACTGTGGGTGACTTTAATACCCCATTTTCATCAACTGGCAGGTCATGCAGACAAAACTAAGTAGAAAAACACTGGTGTTAACCTTGTGACATCATAAACCAAACACAGATATTGACATAACATTCCGCCCAGACAATAAAAAGTACACATTCTTCTCAACAGCCCAGATACCTTCTCTAACCCTGACCACATACTAGTACACAATGTGAGTCCCCAGTCCAGCAAATTTGAAATGACACCCTGTACTCTAAGCTTGAGTGCAATGGGTTAAAGCTACGAATCAGCACCAGTAATAACTACAGAAAGCACACAAACTTGTGGAAACTGAACAACGCACCAGCAAATGACGTGAGGCCACTGGGGAAATCAAAGATTCCTAGAATGGAGAGAAAATGGAAACACACCATATCAAAATCTCTGGGGTACAGCGAAGGCGGTCTTAGGAGGAGAGTTTATAGAGACGTGCCTACATCAAAAATTTGAAAGATCTCAAACAGATAAATTAATGTTACATCCTAAGGCCTTGGAAAAACAAGAATAAACTAAACCCAAAATAATAGATAAGAAGACATTAGCAAAGTCAGAGCAGAATTCATAAATTAGAAACAAAAACAATACAAAGTATTAACAAATCAAGGGCTAGAGAAGCAGCTTGTGGTTTAGGACCTCCAGAAGACCACAGTTCGAATCCCAGCACCCACATCAGACAGCTGACTGTTGCCTGTACTTCCACTGCAAGAAGATCTGAACTGATTCACTGTACCTCCACAGGTACCCACACAGATGTGCACAAAGACACACACACGTAAATAAATAATAAGAATAAATTTTTTAAAAGAGTTAATGAAACAACAGCTGGTTCTTTGAGAAAATAAACAAAACTGACAAATTCTTAGCCAAGTTAACCAACAGGAGTAAAAGACCCAAATTAACTACATTAAATATTAAAAGGGAGATATTACAACAGACGTCAATGAAATTCAAAGAACCATAATAATGTACTTAAAAATGTATACTCTGCCAAATTAGAAAAATTTCTAAACTGGGTTAGTTTCTGGATGCATCTGACATACCAAAATTAAACCAAGATGAAATAAATAATCCAAACAGATCTATAACCAGCAATGAGATGGAAGCAGCAATAAAAACTCTCCCAACTAAAAGAAGCCTAGAGACAGATGGAATCACTGCAGAACTCTACCAGAACTCCAAACAAGATCTAATATCAACACTGCTCAAATTATTTCACAAAATAGAAAAGGAAAGAAAGCTTCCAAACTCTTTTTATGAAGCCAGTATTACTCTGATGCCAAAACCAGATAAAGACAAAATGAAAATCACAGAAAATTTTCCCTGGTGAACATAGATGCATACTCATAAACCAAGTCCAAAGTCACTGGACTTTGACTTCACTGCTGACCAAGTGAAGAGGCATCCCGCGGGATGGAAGCAAATATTTTCCAGCTATACATTTGATTTGGTTTGGGTTTTGAGACAGGGTCTCTCTATGTAGCCCTGGCTGGCCTAGAACTAACTCCCTATGTAGATCTGGCTTGCCTCAAACTCATAGAGACCTGCCTATCTTTCCAGGGGCAGGAGATTTGTGTCTAGAATAGACAAAGAACTCAAAAAGTGGGGAGGGGGCAAGGAACTGAACAAAATTTTTTCAAAAGAGTAAAAAATACACATGACTAGGAAAACATTTAAAAAAATACTCAACATCCTTAGTTAGCCAGCAGAAAAATGCAAATTAAAATTACTTTAAGATTCCATCTCACACCAGCCAGAATGGCCATCATCAGGAATACAAATGACAACAAATGCTGGCATGAGTGTAGTGAAGGGAGAACTCTCTTCCCATTGTTGGTTTTCACTATCCAACTAATGGAAACTAGTGCAACTACTTTGGGAATCATCCCGGAGAAGTCTCAGAAAACAGGAAATCAAACAGTCACTTGACCCAAGCTATTCCTTCCTAGGCATATACCCAAAAGATGCTCTCTCCTGCCAGAGATGCCTGCACATCCACGTTCACTGCTGCTCTGTTCACCACAGCTAGGAAATGGAATCAGCCTAAATGGCCATCAGCAGATGGATGGATAAAAAAGCATGTTGCATGTTCAAAAGTGGAACATTACTAGGCTGTTAAGAAATATGAAACCGCCCAGCATGATGGTGCATGCCTTTAATCCTAGCACTCAGGAAGCAGAGGCAAGCAGATCTCCATGAGTTCAAGGCTAGCCTGGTCTACAAAGTGAGTCCAAGACAGCCAGGACTACGAAGAGAAACCTTGTCTCAAAAAAAAAAAAAAAAAAAAAGAAAGAAAGAAAGAAAAAGAAAAGAAACAAAGGTGAAACCATGAAATTTTCAGGTAAATGGATGAAACTGTGGAAAATTATACTGGATGAGGTAACTCTGGCCCAGAAAGACAACTGTGTATCTTTTCTCCATAGGTGGATCTTAAACATTTTGTTCTGTGTTTAACTTGAAGCACAAGTAGAATCCAGGAAACGGGGAAGGAGCCCTTGAGGGGAGCACATTAAGGAAGAGGGATGGTAGATTATAGAAGAGGAGAGCAAAGAGGTTGAGACTGAAAGGCTTAGGTGAGGAGGGGTACGGGAGTATGAAGGTAGCCAGGGATGGATAGGAAGATCAGCCAAGGAAAGATGTGTGAATAACCACATGGAAGCCTACCATCTAACAACCCAACTGAAAAAAAAAAATAATCAGAGGGATAGTAGAAAATGTGTGAAATGAAAGGAGAGATTGCTGGGGATTAAAGGAGTAAGTCAGGACAAGGATGTGAAAACGGAGGAGAGGGAGGGTGAATCCTAACTAAGGATGTATGAAATAGCCTCATGAAAGCCTGCTACTTAGTAAGCTAATTTCAAAACACAACTAGCCAGGGGCTACATAATGGAGCCCTATCTCAAAACAAACAAACCCACAGCGATCGCCATGGCTCTTGGTTACCATTCGTAACTACATGGTAAGACACTATTGCTGAAGAAACCACACATTTTGGCTGCAGGGCATAGAGAAACCAATTTTAAACTGATCAGAAAACTTCCTCCCTGCTGGCTAGCTTTCATGGCACTATAATGCCATGCAGGTATGGGAGGGGGAAAGGTATCAATGGTCTTACCCAGCACTGGGCCCTGGGTGGTGCAATGCCAACCTCCCAGCAAGATGTGCCTACTGTAGCATTAGAGGTAAAACTGTTCTGGGGTAACCAACCACTCTCTGATGAGGTCTGAGGCCTGCTCCACAGGAGGGGATGTCATGCCTGGAACTGAAATTCCCACCAAAAGTCCATAGCTCAGGTGGTCATAGACCCTGCGCTCAGGCGGTCACAGACCCTGCTCTCATTATTTTTATGCCATCAAATTGCTATCTATTTCTGTTCACACATAAACCTGTGCTGCTCTCAGCCTTGGTCAGAGAAATCTCTTTAGGCAGTGGGAGGCAGTCACTGCAGACATGGGTAACTGGTCACAGTGTCAAGAACAAAAGACAGCGTTCAGCCCTAAGCAGGAACCTGTATTATCCCCACACCCCAAGGTTTAGAGAAAATCACTGAAGAGGAAGCCAAAAAAAAAAAAGTAAAAGCTGAAGGATAGGAAGGAGTGCCAAAAAAAAAAAAATGTAAAAGCTGAAGGATACGAAGGAGTGCTGAAATTCTGTCTTATAGACACGATATGACTGTCATAAACTCACAGCAGCTGTGGTTACCTGCATACAATCAAGCCAAAATTCTAGCACAGGTTGGGGAAATAACCTCCAGCCCCCACCCTAGACTGAGGAGCTACTGGAAGTGCAAAATAGCTGAAGGAGAGAGAATGACTGTTTTTTTTTTTTGAGGATATGGCTACTGGTTGGCCTCCCATACTCCCTAATCCATGCACATATGAGCAGTGCTAAATGGATTTACTAAATTTTATATATCAAAAAAGACACAAAGTTTGAGAGGGGTTTTGTTAAGAGAGATAGAGAGGGAGTTGGGGGGACAGAGGTGTATATGATCATATTTAATTATATACATATATGAAATTCCCAAGAATAAAGAAAAATAATGAAATTTGCAGGCAAATGAACAGAACTTGAAAAATTATACTAGTGAGTTCATCCAGGACCAGAAAGACAAACACCACATGTTCTCCCTTATAACCTCACATGGTTTCAAAACCTTTGTTTTATATGTTTCACTTGAAATTTATGTGATGGCCAAAAAAAAAAAAAAAAAAAACCTCCAGAAACAAGCCTTGGAGGGAAGGGCAACATTAAGGGAGGGGAGATAAAAGGTAAGTGCAGAGCAGGAATACTGGGTTAGAAAGGTTTAGACATGGAGTAGGGGAGATAAGAAAGAAGTGAGGAAAGGAGAAAGCTATCTGGAAACATGATCTTGTAACTCGAGTGAAAAATAATAACAGTAGCTATTTAGTCAGGTTTCAATGGGCTCCTAGTGAGTCAGCACATGGAGACTGCCCAGAGAAAAACCCTCTGCCAATCCAACACACCTGAAGGGGATAAAACACAGGTGACAAGAAATCAGAGAGGGAGAATACCCCAGGCTAAATAAAGGTTTAAGTGGGGTTGGTAGACAGTAGGGCATAGGGACTGGCTTAGTCAAAACTAAAGACGCAGCCTTATAGAAACCTGTGGATTTGTAACCCAATTAAAATATATAATATTTTAAAGCCTTTAAGCAGAGGTACACGGTGTAAGTGGACAATTCTGATCCCTGAAGATATGCATTAGCATATAGTCCTGTATTTCCTCACTATGCCCCTCCCCACTTTGGAATGGTAATGTATATTCTGTACCACTGTAGGCTGCAAGTATACAAAGCACTTTGCTTTTTTGTTTTACAGCGGTTACAATTAAGAAATTGCCTTGAGGGCTGGAGAGATGGCTCAGCCGTTAAAGGCTAGGCTCACAACCAAAAACATAAGAAATTGCCTTGAGTCTCACAAGACGCTTTAGACTTTGTGCTTTTACACTGTCAGGAGGCTGTGAAAGACTATGGGGACTTTTAAAATTGGACTAAATGCATGTTGCTTTATGACCTAAGCAAAAGCCTATGAAAACCAAAGAGTATAATTTTATGATTTGAATGAGAAAGGCCTCTATAACAGAAAATTTTTATTTAAAACACTTATATTTATTAATACTTAACAAATATCTATAAAACACCTATATCCTAAAATCTATAATCTAAAATCTATAATCTAAGAACACCCTAATATCTATCTAGGAACACCTAACACTATTTTAACTTTGTTAAAAGGATATTAATATTCTTTTTTTTTTTTTTTTTTCGGTTTTTCGAGACAGGGTTTCTCTGTTTAACAGCTCTGGCTGTCCTGGAATCGCTTTGTAGACCAGGCTGGCCTCGAACTCGCAAAGATCCGCCTGCCTCTGCCTCCCAAGTGCTGGGATTAAAGGCGTGCGCCACCACCGCCCGGCGATATTAATATTCTTAGCGTAGGTCCATGCAGGGTGACTTGGTTTACAGCAGTCCCGGCAGGTAGTACCTTTCAAGCTTAAAGTCCCTTGGGCCTTACTTTGCCAGTTCGCAAGACCAATTTATTTCAACCACCAAATTGTGGCCGGTTTATAAAGTCAGTCTGTTCCAATCGCCAAACTGAGGCTGTTTTTTCGATAGGCTTTATGGCCTAAAGCTTCTCCGAGCAGCCTCCAAAGTCCTCCCACTTTGCTGCCAGCCTTAGTAGGCTGAATTATGGGCAAAGGGTCTTTCTTGGGCTAACTTGAAATGAAAAATCTTTCTCTCTTGGACTCCACCTTGCAGTTTATGACCATTGTGGCCTAATGGTTTGAATATGCCATACCTTGCTGTGCACTTCTCCAGCGTGACTTCTCAGTAGGTGAGGGCAGGAGGAAGAGAGCTCCCTGTGGAGCTTTCTGGCTTATAGATTGCATTATCTCAAGATCCTTGGCAGTCTCCAGGTCCACAAAGTCTCTCTCGATATCCAAAAGTCCCATTGCTTCTCATGGCAACCGACAGTCATCTGCATGGCTTGCTTGGTTTCGTAGTCACGCCCCTTCAACAGAGCAGTTCGTGTTTCCATCTTGGCAACCACAAAGGATGCCAGGCCAATCCCCTATGTACTACCAGATGCTAAACTGAACTGCATACCAATTTCACTAAGGAGGTCTAACTTCCACCAAAGGCCTCAATAGGCTCATATGTTTGAATATTTGGTCTAAAGTTGGTAGAACTCTTTGGGAAGGATTAGGAGGTGTGGCCTCATTGGAGGAGGTATGCCACTGGGAACAGACTTTGAGGTTTCAAATGATTCCCAGTGGCTTGTTCTCTCTCTCTCTCTCTCTCTCTCTCTCTCTCTCTCTGTGTGTGTGTGTGTGTGTGTGTGTGTGTGTGTGTGTGTGCGGGCGCATACGCGCACACATCTGTCACTCTCTGCCTCTTTCTTCACCCTCCCCCCAGGTTGTATCTCAAGATATAAGCTCTCAGCTACTGCTCCAGTGCCATGCCTGCCTGTCAGCTGCCCTGCTTCCCGCCTAGATGGTTATGGACTCACTCTCTGAAATTGTAACCCCAATAAACTCTTTCTTCTCGCAGTTGCCTTGGTCATGGTGTCTCTTCCCAGCAATAGATAAGTAACTAAGACAATGAGTAACTCTGTGTGCTCAGCTATGGATGAGACACCTGTATTAACCTTCCCTAATCAAGGTCAGGAAACCTTGCTGAAGAGTAGGCAGAAAACATGCAAGCCCAAAGATGGAGCGGAGAGCTGTATAAAATGTTGTCTTTAGACATGTATGGCTGTTGCACACAGCTGCTGTGGGAGGGAGAGTCACTTTTTGAAGATATATCTGCTAATAGGTTGTCTATCACAATTGTGCATATAAGCTGCACTAACTGGATGGGGGGGAGGTTAATACTAATACTAATACTAATACTAATACCAATACTAATACTAATGCTAATACTAATACTAATAATAAATGGAAGGCTGCACTAACTGGATGGGGGGGAGGTTAAAACTAATACTAATAATAAATGGAAGACAATTAGTTGGGAGGGAGGTGGTGGGGTGAATTAAAATCAAAATACATCATATACAGGTACAAAATTGTTCTTTTTAAAGAAAGGATTCATGTGTTCAATAGACAAGAGTGAATCGAGTTGAGGCCCAGATACCATGAGGCTCACATGACTAACAGAGTCTCGAGACCACAGTGTGGTCTCTGAGAGGCCACTCACAGCACAGTTCCCTTCTATGCTGGTCAGAGCTCAGTGAATTCTTCAAGCTCAGAGATGCCTCCTCCTTACAGTCTTCTGAGGTTTCTCAACTTCCTGCTACCCTTCCAAAGCACCTGCATGCCTCTAGGGCCTTGTACCCTGGGCCCTGCTTCTGTCAGCACATGAGAAAGTTCCCGCAGGGTGATCAGGCAGTGTTCACAGAGGAAACAAGGCACAGAGTCATGCAGAAGTGGGCACCCCAGCAGAGGCCCTGAGGCTGGGCAGTGGCATGGCCTGTCCCAGGAATCTGAAGTATACAAAAGCTGAGCAAGCTGGAGAGATGGGAGAAAAGCTGAGAGCATGAAGGCTAACAGTATTAGAAGTAGGTGGCTCAGGTAAGGGCAGTCTTGCCCAATGGCTTCTCCCCTTCTTCACAACCCTTGTCCCAGAGTGACACTTGAGATATCTGCTTCTTACTCCTCCCTTGCAGTGTGCTAACTTCCCTCCCTACTCAAGGTCCTTCATATCTATTCTCTCTCTAACTCCTACAGGTCGTTCAATCCCCACCCCCTGTACTTCCCTCTGTCATTAGGACCAGGTCAGCTTAGCTTTCTGAGGCTACCCTACCAGGCTGGGGCCTCCCCTGAGGATGAAGCATGAGTCTGACTCCCCTGAGGAGCCCCAACATAAGGCCTGAGGAGACAAAAGGTAGCTTTGGGAAGGTGGATTCTGTCCTATGCTAATAATGCCATTAAGAGTTGCATTTAAGACAGCAGCAGGATTCTTCTTTCCATAACCACTGTCTATCCTTTGGGCATCTATCTGGCTGTCCATTTTCACAGATACTCTCTTCCTACACTCTCATCTTCAGCCTTTCAGACATGTCTGCCTGGTCCTTAGAACATCCTCACCCACGTCTGGAATTGCTGGGATGCCTCTTCCATACCATTAGCTGACCTTCCAAGAAGCCAAGAGAAAGGAGATATTTCCCAATAGGCGAATTTAAGCATGGCTGGCACCAAAGTCTCCCTGACTTTAATCCTTTCACATACAAAAGGCTACCTGGTGTGCTGGTTAATCTTGTCAACTTTGTTGGCTTTAGGATCACCATGGAAACATACCCGTGGGTGTGTCCATGAGGATGTTTCTAGAACGTTTAACTGAAGAGGGAAGACCCACACTGAACACAGGCAGTTCTGGCTGGACTCCCAGATTAAGTTCAAGGAGAAAGCAAGCTGAGGACCAGCATCCATCATCGCTCTGCTTCCTGACTGAGGATCTGATGTGAGATCCATTCTCTCCTATTCCTGCCCCCATCCCTTCCCTTCCCACTTTGATGGACTATATTTTCCAACTCTTTGACTGGCAGTTTGTCATAGCATAGAGAAAAGGAACTAATTCACCTGACCACGCCCAGTCACGATCTCTCTACAGCTCTGCCTCCAAACCCTGGGGCCAAAGAACAGCAGAATGTGGCCCTGGATGTGGTGAATGGGTTACCCTTTCCCATAGCTCCTGTCCCAGCTTCTGTCCCAGCACTGCTGGCTGAGGCCGCACCAGGCAGCAGCAGGATCCTATCCACACAGCAGATACCATCTCAGTAAGGAGCTCAGTGCTCCCAGTGGCCTTTGTAGCAAAAGCATCCTGCTGAATAAGTAGATGGCACATGCACCCAGCCGGCCAACAGTTCCGCACACTGCTAGAAGCAAAGGGTGGGGACCGAAGCCAATCTGTGAGCCCACAGGGTAGCCTGGGACCCATATCTATCCCCTGTCAGATCATCCCTTCACCTGTTGACCCTGAAGACATGTTTTTGAGCACTGGACCTATGCCCGGTGTAGCATGAAGCGAGTAAAAGGCTTGATCCTCTTGATGTTTCTGAGAGATGGGGGAGGGAAGATGAGAGATAGAGAGAGATAGAGACAGAGAGATTCCAGAATAAAGCCATCAGTGTACAAGACAAGGCTGCAAGAGGTGCTATATAGCCATCCACGGTGGAGAGAGCCAGGATTATGAGACAAGAAGTGGGGCTCCAGGCAGATGCTAAAGGGAACAAAGGCTCTGAGGCCAGGGTGGGCTGCATGAGAAAAAGTAAGGGTGAGGCAGGAAGTTAGGAGCCCATTGGGAGGGTAACTGGGTGCCGTGACCTTGAACATATGAACTACCTTCAGTCTCCCCAATCAAATCCATAGTTGGGGTTTTCCTTGCTCACCTCTGCCTCTAAGTCCTTCTGAGGCTGAGACTCAGGAGAGAGCATGAAACTGAGGAGATTTTCAGAAGGCAAGGAAGGGGTATCAACAGCACTGGCCCCTCAGGCATCACTTTGTCTAGTCCCGGTATGGTACTGCTCTTGATCATTCCAATTAACATGTGGCTTGGGAACCCCACCCTTCACAGGTGAAAAGGGGACCCTCTGGGGCTGTTGTGACTCTGCACCTAGTTGTCACCAACCTCTAAACACAAAGCTTTCTACACCTCTTCTTACACCATAGCTGTCTCAGGCACAGCTGTGGGGTAAGTGCACGGGCTTGTGGCAGTTCGCGGGACTTGTTATTAGGCCTGATCACAGTTCTTGACACCTATGGCACCCTGGAGGTCCTCTAAGGGTCTTCCTGGGCCCGGCATCTGGTGCCCCTTTGGAGCCACTGACCATGCTGCCTTCCTTTCAGAGCATATCAGGGTGTGACACATGCCACCAACCACCCTTTTACCATCCCTTTACAAAGACATGACTTAAGAGCACTTCCTACAGAAGAATTCTGGGACTGTGTGCCTCTCGGCAAGGGCTTAGGTAGCTAACTGATACCACGAGGAGGCAGGGCTGCCAAGTGCCTGAGTTGATGCCTCAGGACCTGGTGTCCACCTCCAGCTGCCCCAGCCCATAAGCCTCGAGTTCAAGAAAGCAGTCAATGTGTGGGGAACAAGGATTTCACCAGCAGACTCTCTGCCTTGAGAGCCCCAGGAAAAGCCTGCTCCTGCTTGGCTCGGGAGAATGAGAGTTTCATTCTGTACCTGGCGCCTGTGCCTCTCAACCACCTTGAGAGCCACTCCTGGGAAACTTGCCACTCCAAAAGGGAAACCTCCACTCAGAGAGAGGCAGCCAAGCAGTAAACAGTCTGGCCAGTTCATATCTGGGCGGGGCATCTGGGTGAAGCCACTGGGCACACTGCTGGAGCAGCAGGAAAGGCTCAAAGTAGAGTAAGGCTGCTCCTGCCTGCCTTCCTGCCAGCTCCACCTTTAGACTAGGAAGGTGCTAGTCTGTTGGGGTGCGCGGTGGCAGGGGATTCCCTACACCTGCCCCTGATTGCACCCTGCTCTAGCCTGCTTACTTACACCTCACACCTCAAAGGCACGGTATATGATGAATCTTTGTCTCAGTGTTCACATCTTTAAAATGGGCCTAAGCACATCGCCACTATGCCACAGCAGTTGGAGGATTAATGGCTTTGCTCCATGCTCAGTGCTTAGGGCAGATTCCAGGGCACAGCAGGCAGCATATACCACCAATGATACATGTGGCATCTTTGCTGACATATAGCCTGAGGCATGGTGCATGCTCTTCCAGAATGTTCCCCAAGATCAGGCCAAGGGCTTGGGAGCAGGAAGCTTATCCAGGAGGTGGTTGGAAAGCATACACAGGGAATTTGAGCCAGGAAAGGATGGCAGCATGGTGAATGGTCCCAAGGGAGGACCAGATGCCAGACCCAGGAAGAGCCTTAGAGGACCTTCAGGGTGCCATAGGTGTCAAGGGCTGTGACCAGGCCTTTACCAAGTCCCGTGAGCTGCCACAAGCCAGGGCACTCACCCCACAGCTGTGCATGCGGCAGCTGTGGTGTAGAAGGTGGAGCTTAGGAAACACTTGGCACAGCTGGCCAGCAGCTCTTGCCTCACACAGAAGTCAACATATCTGTGGGCAGCTGTCACCAAGCGTGCAATATGTTTTCTTTTGCACGTGTGTGTGCCTTCCCAGAGAGCAGATCTGTTCACACCAGTGGTGCTGTGCACACTGGGACTCTCTGTCTGTTCTTGTGTGCACACGGGCAGGGACACACACACCTTGTTCAGGGCTATGCAGTAGGATAGATGCACACACCCAACCCAGGCAAAGCTGCAGGGTGGGAGAAATGGTCTGGTCACCTTGGCAACGGGCAGTACCTAGCTAGTCTGGGACAGCTTTGGTTCAAAAGAAAAAAGGAAAAAAAATCTGAGCATTGAACACAAAAAGAGGCTGCATGAAGAAAAGGAATTGGGGGTGGGGTACGGGTTCATCCCAGTATCCCAGGCCAAGTGGGCCTAGCTGAGTCCCTAGGTACGGAGTCATTTCAGAGGCTTGGAAAGCCCACTCAGGGGACAGCCAACAAGGTATAAGTGCCCTAGGGTAATGCTGCTGGAGATGATCGGGGGCATGCTCCCAGGGTTACTGAGTCCCAGAAGGGATTTGGCACTTTGTAAAGACAGGCATGCTGGGCCATGCCTGCACAAAAGTCACCAGTTCTGACAATCAATGCACTAATTGCACATGCTGTCCACAGCCAGCACATTAGCCCAGATCATGTGGTGATTTATTCACGAGCTTACATCTCCTGTCTGTCCCCGGTCATAGCCTCAGCTGCCTCTCTGCCGGGTGAGGAGGCTGGCCTTGCTTTAACCCCCCCACCCCATGCTGTGTATGTTCCATCAGATAAGAGCATTCAGGATGAGACCGCCGGTGAGCCACTCCCTGCAGACAGTGGCAGCTGTAACCTCTAAGTCTGGTAGCTACAGCTAGGAAATGCCTCCTCTGCCGCCGGTGAGCCACTCCCTGCAGACAGTGGCAGCTGTAACCTCTAAGTCTGGTAGCTACAGCTAGGAAATGCCTCCTCTGGTGTCTGAGGAACTGGGGTTTCTGAGGTGGCTGCTGCTCTCAAGAGCCCGTAGCTGGAATCTTCAGCACAGTAATAGAAATATCCCTAGACCATTACCCTCTGAGCAGAGCACGGCCTGCAGGGGAGATTCTGCAGTTACCCTCCCTTGGTAGAAGAGGAAACTGCTCTTCAGAGATGCCAAAGGACGCTCTCAGGGCTAGACAGCCTGTAAGAGTCAGAGCATGTGGCTTTAAAGCTAGTCTCCTTAAGGTCCCATCATTTAGTCTCCCTAGCTCGGTTCTGAGCAGTTCTGTGGGGTTGGCACCATTGTAACTCTATAAAGATAGGGAAACCAAGGCTCAGGGAACTAGAGATTTTGCTTGGGATCACACAGGTAGGAAAGGAAGTAGACATGTGACTTTAAAGGACAATGTGCTCCCATTCAGGCTGTGAGCAACCCCCTGAATTGTGCACCCCAGGGCTAGAGTCTCCAAAACACCTGACTGCAGAATCTAGGTACCTGTGCCAGGGCAAGTGAGAATGGTTCGGAGTAATCAGTCACTGCTGCCCGAGCCATAACCAGGGAGGGTGACTGTGAAGTCACCTGCCTCTTTGTACAGTCCACTCACCAGCCCTGGAGACCAGCTTGGCTAGCTGTGATTACCAGGCCCAGCTAATAAAACAGGTCAGAGCAGCAACCTCAGGTTGCGATCACAGTTGGCATCCTCAAAAAGGAGGCTCCTCACCCAGGCCAGCATGGGCTCTACACACCAACATTAGCTTACGGGGGTTCTGAGGCCCCCATACACTCCCTAGAGCACCCGGATGGCCTCCCTGCAGACCCATGGGAATGCCAGGCCATTCTCACAGGGCCAATCACCCTGTCTATGAGACACTTAACTACGTCTTTGAGGGCTAAGGTAGCCAAGAAGACTGACCACCATGCACAGTGTTCACAGAGTGGGAGGCAGAGCATACAACATACTTTGAAGGTCAACCCTGGAACTCCCCAGCCATGTAATCTTAGGACCCCAGACACCATCTCTGAGCCTATCTTCCTGGAGTCTGCTGAAGATTTCTCCAGGGCTCTGACAGACCAGGAGTCTGAGCTTTGCAGCCCACTTCAGGGCAGGGCATCTCTGAGTGACCTCAGCCCCCGCCTCCTCCCAAGGTTCTAGAGCAGCTAATGGCAAGCTAGTCTTGGAGGAGACCCAGGTACAACAGTGGACATCTAGGGCTGGCTACTTAGACCCACAGCCTTGCTGTTTCTGTGCCACATAGCAACAGAGGCCAGAACACATTCTGGAGATGGCCCTACCCACCCTATGGAGAGGTTCCAACCACTCCCCAGCCTACACCAAACCACAATTGCTCTCTTCCTCTCTGGGCTAGTTCACAACTTCTGCTCCAAGCTCTGCCACTTGGTCATGGTAAGATCTCGGGCTGGCCACTGTACCTCTGCTGCCTCTGTTTCCCCACATGTAACAAGCCACAACAGGGCAGACTGTAGTGAGGCCCACCAGGTTCATACAGAGTTTAGTGTTGAGCCTGGCATAGAGAAATATCACCATTTTTATACCAATTGCCATCATGTCTGCCTACACACTAGGGACATGTACTTTGCTGTAGGCCTAACAGGGTGTAAAAAGTTCCTGGAGAAGCAGATGGATGTTTTCTGACAGCTCCCCCTTGACAGCACAGGCTCCTGTCGTTCACAACTCCCGCTCTTGCAGGGCCATCCCTCCCAAAATGCCCAGTCTGCCCACCATCTTCACCCTTCCCACCCTTAGCTTCCAGCCAAGCTTCTGGTTTTGACTCTTTTGTGGACTTCTTAGTCACCAAGAAAGTGAAGTTACAGCAGGGGCTCCCTGAAGGTTTACAAAACAATAATCCAGAACTTGTCCCCAGATACCAAACCCAATTCCAGACCCAACTCATTGAAGCCTTAAAAGAGCAGGATGAGCTTGGCAGCGGTGGTGCATGCCTTTCCGAGCACTCATGAAGCAGAGGCAGGCACTCTGTGAGTTCGAGGTCAGCCTGGTCTATAGAGTGAGTTCCAGACAGCAAGTGCTATTACACCGAGAAAACCCTGCCTCAAAAAAAACAATTAGAAAGAAGGAAGCAAGGAAGGAAGGAAGGAAGGAAGGAAGGAAAGAAGGAAGGAAGGAAGGAAGGAAGGAAGGAAGCAATGTGAGGCAGACATCAAACTTTGACAGACATTTACAGTCAGGAAACTAGGTCACAGGGAACCAGCCTTCACATACCAGAGATCTGGAGTAGACTACAGCCCAGACCTCAACCCCTTCTCTACCCCAACACAGCAGCAGGGCAGCAAAGGCCGTCACTAGTCACCAGCAGTGCCCAAAACTGAGAATGGCTCTGAGCTTGGAGAAACCACTGCGGGGAACATAGGTTTAAGTGAAGCCTTAGGAGAACGTTCTCTGACTCAGGCCCCACTGTTTAAAGTGGGAGTGGAGACAGACCTGGAAACTGAACTTTACAGCCCTGGCCACTTTGGCCTCATCCATGAGGTGAGTACTGAAGGACTGAGTGATCCGGGCCCAGTGTCTTGGACAGAACGATACTCAGTTGTCAGTTGTCAAATGACAGGGTACAGGCCCCTCACAGCCCATGTCCACCAGATCCCACCACGCCCCACAGGGCACTACAGTATTTAAGCTATATTAATGACCAGCAGACAGTGCTGAATCCATAAGAAAAACATGGGAGCAAAGGGAAGAATTTGAACAAAGAAGGAGCTACTGAGGCTGTGAAAGTGGGAAGGCGCCCATGGAAAACGAGGTCCTATTCAGGAATAGCCTAAGTTCCAGGAGAGGTGTGTAAAAGAAAAGGCTATGTTCAGGGATAGGCCACATTCAGGGAGATGCCAAGGATGGACAGAGTTAAGCAAGGCCAATCCTGGGGTGTAACCAACCATGGGAACAATTTGTGGGCCCTGAAGCTGGGCTCTGAGGGCTACATCTTTCAATCCTGGCCCAAGCGAGCATTACAGGCCTCAGAAAATCCTTAAGCCCTCTGTGAGCCTGTGGGCGCATAGGAAACAGACTCCTAGCGTCTTGCAGGGTTATGATGTAGGTTCAATGTGTCAGCACACATAAACTTCTTGAGCAGTGGTTCTCAGCATTCCTAACCCTTTAATACAGTTCCTTTCCTCATGTTGTGGTGACCCCCAACCATAAAATTATTTTTGTTGGTACTTCATGACTGTTATCTGGCCACTGTTATGAATCATAATGTAAATATATGTGTTTCCAATGGTCTTTTTTGTTTCCTTCCTTCCTTTCTTTTTGTTCTTTTTCAACACAAGGCTTCTTCTCTGTGTAGCCTTGGCTATCCTGGAACTCATTCTGTTGACCATTTTAGCCTCAATCTCTCAGAGATCCACTTGCCTCTGTCTCTTGAGTGCTGGGATTAAAGGTGTGCACCACCACTGCCTGGCTGAGTCTTCTGATGGTTTTAGGCCCCTTGTGAAAGGGTCGTTTGATCTACCCCTAAAGGGGTCACAATCCACAGGTTGAGAACCGATGCTCTAGACAAGCAAGTTTCTACTCTGTAGGCTTTCTGAACCCAAAAGACCAGGTATGGACTCAAGATGAGCTGGACAGACCAAACACTGAGGACAGGAGGTACAGACTCACAGAGAAGACACAAGAGACTCCAGAGACATGTGGAATTGGGGTTATAGGCCTAGTCTCAGAGGAACAGTTCTGTCCTAGTAGTGGGCTACCATGGTGGGACAGAGGATATATAGGGTCAAAGAGCCAGGGTAGTGATGTTCTACTGGGTCCCTTGTGCCTTGGATTCGTACGCACTGTCCACACTGGCTTTTCCTCTTCAGCTGTCTGTGCATCACAGCACATCACAGCACTCATCCTGTGGATCTGCATCAATGCACACTACACATGTCTGCCATGTATGGACCTTGGCCCTGTCTGTACTGCCTAGCTAAGCCCCACCTTCTGAGCTTGCTGATCTAAGCTCCCTGGTTGAGGCTGCTGAGTTGTGACGAAGGTGTGGCTCAGGGACCATCCTCCCACCCCACATGAGCACCCCCAGGCTGAGGAGAGACAGGTGGCCTGGAGTCCCTCCAGATCCAGCCTATTGCAGTGCCCTGGGGGAGGAGGCTCCTGCCAGTCTTCATGCCTAAAAGGCTGAGAAGGTGGGGACCGGCTAGGCTGTACTCCCCCAAAACAGCTGCAGCTGAATATGGAGCCCAGAGAGAAAAGCCCTGTGGGGCATCTGTCCATCTGTCATTTCCTTGGCATCCCATTACAGCAGCCAGATCAGCCCTCCCTGCAGAGCCCAGGCCAGTTGAGCTGACATTACCCAGTGCACACATGCTGGCACACATGCAAAGATGATGAGCCAGCCTGTAAACCCAACAGAGAATGACCCTCCTGCTCTGTCCCTGCTTTGCCCTTCCTGGTCCAGCATCAACCACTTATGCCCCTGCCCTGCCTCTTCTCTCAGATGCCCTTCAGCTCATTCCCTGATTTAATGGTCTCTGCTCACATGGAGTCTATGGTCATTCTCCCCTTGACACACAAGTTCCACGGAGCAGGACTGTTTGTCACCCAGTGTCCTGGAGTCATAGGCTCTCAATGGTCACCTCTGGAAAGACTCGTTCCTAGCAAGTCTAGAGAGAATCCAGTGGCAAAAGAGAACCCTGGATATACCAATGGATTTACATAGCCAGAGGGGTCAAGACACTGCAGACAAGAGAGAAATAATCCATCTATAGGAAAAGGCTAAGAACAGAAAATGGACAGCTGTGGATAGACCAGTGAGTTCTCTTTTTTCTCAGAAAATCAAACCATTCACAAAGTCTAAGGCTTTATTGAAGAATCTTGGGCCCAGGAACTAAAGAATATGGACAGGCACTAGGGACTAGATTAGAAATGAGTGACAGGTTCAGTAATGGGTTGGGGAAATGAGGGCTCAGGATGGGTCCTAGTAGACGGGAAGTGTTTGTGCAGCTGACCAGCTGCCCCACAGCCGACTTCACTTGTGTTTGGGGGCTTTGTAGTCTCAGGTGTGGTAGAAGTTTGGATTTCTTCGGAAACACGGTTGTATTCAATGTATGTGTGTGTGTGTGTGTATGTGTGTGTGTGTGTGTGTTTTTCAGGCTCAAGTATGGGATGTGGGGGTGCTTTGTCTACTGATGAAAAACAGACTTGTGAAATATGCAAAACATCCTGATGGAAGAGCACATACTGTTTTGCCAGCTGGAGACTGTCACGTGTGGAGAACATATTTACATCCTTTGATGGACAGAATCCTTGGAGAGCTTGTGATCTTGCTCAGCAGAAACAATCTTTCCCGGAAGGTGTGAAGCTGGCCAATTAGAAAGCATCCTTGTGCATATTTGGAGGAAGTATAAAAAAGAGGCCCCAGAAATGCAGAGGGACTTTTTACTTGGCATTGCTTCTCATCGCTGCTTCGTTTTGAAAGATTACAAACAATACTTTGCCAAAGTTTGCTGCTGCTGAGACTTGCTGAAGATTGCAGTCCAGGTTGGGCTGAGCCCAGGTCAGACCCCATTTGGAGCCACAAAAGTCGCTGCTTCTTCAACTGTCCTTGCTGGTGCTGTTTGCTGTGTTCCCATTGCTGCTTGCATCTGTTCCTGCATATGGCTGGACTGCTGACTAGTTGCACCAAGGACCTGCACCTGAGGAAGTCTTCATCTTCTGCATATAATAGCATCTTTTCTCCTATACCTCAGGTTGGTGGGGTGGAAGGTGTATAGAGTTATTAATAAATAGCTTAAAAGTATGCCTTCACTCAGGGGAGTAGCAGGCAGTAAGACTTTCTTTGCCTAGAGCCTATGGATGGCTCTTAAGAGTACTCTAAGGGCCTTCCTGAGCTAGACCTTCCCCTGAGGAACACAGGTGCCACCACAGCCCTTGTGAAGCCAAGACCCAGAGACGCTCACCTAGGAGCCTTTGAGTTCAGTACCTCTTTCAAAGGCTTCATGGGTCACAGGAGTCTGTGGGCACAGCTGCTTCTCCACAGGACCTGGGATCCTTAAAGCCAGAAGGAGGGATGGATGGATAGGTAGGTGGATGGACAGGTGGATGGATGGATGGAAAGGAAGTAGAGGTTAAATGGATGGATGGATGGGGGTAGGGAGTAGGGGTGGGTGCATGGATGGAAGGATGGGTGGGTGGGTGAGTGGATGTATGGATGGATGAATGGATGGCCAACAACTCAGTTGTCTCCTAACTACCAGATTCTTAAATTGTAGATTGTGACCCCATATGGTAACTAGGATCACAAAATATATAGGGTCACAAAAAAAATTGGCGACAGTAAGTTTCTTGAACATGCCATGATCAAAACTCAATTCAAAGTCAGCATGTCAAGAATCCTAGGTATTCTGGGCAGTGAATTCCCATGTTGCTTTGCACAACTTCATTGCCGCCTTGGTTCCGAACACCTCACGCCCACTCGGCACTGAGCCACACAGCACCAACAAACACTGCCCAAAACACCTTGGCCCAGATGTATGTTGTGAACTGCAGTGTTGTTAATGCACATACATGGTGTTCTGCTCTTACAGAAACATAATGGAAAACAAAGACTTTTTAATATTCTCCTACTATATTTCTCAGCATATAATTATGATATCTTTGGACTGTATGGTGCTTTGAATGAGAAATGCCCCCATAGGTTCATAGGTCCCCAGTTGGTGGTGCTGTTTGGAGAGGTTATGTAACTTTTTAGTGGGTGGAGCCTTGCTGGAGGACATACAATATTGGGGGCGAGCTTGTGGGCTTTACAGCCTCAGGCTACCTCCTGTTCTCTCCGTCAGTGCCCTGATCTACTGCCACAATGTGCCTTCCCCACCACAGTGGACTCTAGCCCTCTACAAATGAAAGCTAAAATAAACTCTTTCTGGGCCATCTTGGTTGTGGGCACCCAGCGTACCAGCCTCAACCACAGCCTCTTATAGAACTGGGTTGGACCTCAGACTGCAGCTGTGGAGTCTCAGTTTCCTTTTCAGCCAATTATCCATAATCCCACTTTTCCATATACATGGTAAGGAGATCATTCTATCAATGCATTAAACTTAGCTCATTGGTTTACAGCACTTCTGTGGCTGAGTGTGGTGGCTAACACTTTTAGTCTCAGCACTAGAGAGGCAGAGGCCAGAGGATCTCTGTGAGTTCGAGGCCAGCCTGGTTGACATAATGAATTCCAGCTACAGAGTGAAACTGGCCCTGTCTCAAAAATAAAAAAATAAATAAAACAAAATAAATGATACATTCTTTCTTCCTTAAGCTGCTTTTGGTCATGGTGTTTTATCACAGCAGCAAAGAGGTAACTAAAACAGATTGTACCAGGCAGGGCTGTACAGATGGTTCAATAGTTAAAAAGCACCTGCTACTTTTATAGAGAACCTGGGTTCAGTTCCCAGCCCCCAAGTGGTGGCTTATAACTGTCTGTAACTTCAATTCCAAGGGGTTTGATGCCCTCTTCTGAACTCCAATGGTACCAGGTATGCAAGTGGTGTACATACACACATGCAGGCAAAAACACTCATCCACATGAAATAAAAATAACTAAATCTTTTTTTTTAATTGCTGCCATGCACAGTGGTGTACACCTTTAATCCCTGTATTCAGGAAGTAGAAACAGATGGGTTTCTGTGAGTTGAAGGCTAGCCTGGTCTCTTGTGTGTTACAGGCCAGTCAGGGCTGAGGAATGAAACCCTGTTTCAAATAAAATGCGGTTTGAATTTCATTTTTTAAAAGGTTACATGAATTTTGGCTTGAGATCAGAGTCGAATTTTCAACCATTCCTGAAATGACCCTAAACATAGTTGTACCATTTATTTATGCAAAAAGGCATTCTCACCATTGACAGTTATAAAATCAAGATATCTATCAACTCTGAAAAATGTTGAAGACACTCTATGATCCAGAGTATTCAATATTCAGCCAGGATTTAATTATTTATGTAAAAACAAGTATGTCCATCTCATTAGTATGCAAATTTGTATTCATTTTTATTGAATGATGAAATTACACATATATCAAAGAGTTGCTTTAAAATATTTTTTTATGATTTTCTACCAGTAAATGTTTAATTAACCTATCTTATATACCTCTATACCCAGGGTCACACAAAAATTTGTTGGGTAAAAATGATCACAAGTCCTGGAAAAAAACAATTCTCAACTTCATATGGAATAACAAAAAACCCAAGATAGATAAATCAAATCAATCCTGTACAAAAAAAAAAAAAAAAATCTGGAGGTATCATCATCCCAGATTTCAAGCTATCCTACAGAGCAATAGTAATAAAAACAGCATGGTACTGGTATAGAAATAGACCAGCTGATCAATGGAATCGAATTGAAGACCCAGAAATGAACCCACACACCTATGGTCACTTAATTTTTGACAAAGAAGCCAAAACCATACAATGGAAAAAGGACAACATCTTCAACAAATGGTGCTGGTCTAACTGGATGTCAACATGTAAAAGAATGCAAATAGACCCATACTTATCACTTTGCACAAAACTTAAGTCCAAGGGGATCAAAGACCTTAACCTAAAGCCTGACACACTAAATCTAATAGAAGAGAAAGTGGGAAAAGCCTTGAACTCATTGGCACAGGTGACAACTTCCTGAACAGAACACCAATAGCTCAGGACCTGAGACCAACAATCAATAAATGGGACCTTGTGAAACTGAAAAGCTTCTGTAAGGCAAAGGACACTGTCATTCAAACAAAATGGCAACCTACAGATTGGGAAAAGATCTTTACCAACCCCACATCTGACAGAGGGCTAATATCCAAAATTTACAAAGAACTCAAGAAATTAAATGCCAAGAAACCAAATAATCCAATCAAAAATGGGGAACAGAGCTAAACCAAGAATTCACAAAGGAGGAATCTCTAATGGCCGAGAGACACTTGAAGAAATGTTCAACATCAGTAATCATCAGAGAAATGCAACTCAAGACAACTCGGAGACTCCATCTTACACCTTTCAGAATGGCTAAGATCAAAAACTCAAATGACAGCACATGCTGGCGAGGTTGTGGAGAAAAGGGAACACTCCTCCATTGCTGGTAGGAATGCAAACTTGTACAAATGGAAATTGGTCTGCCCATATTTTAGAAAACTTGGAATAGCTCTACCTCAAGACCCAGCCATACCACTTCTGGGTATACATCCAAATGATTCCTCACCAAACCACAAGGAAGTTTCCTCATCTTTGCTCACAGCAGTCTTATTTGTAACAGCTAGAAACTGGAAACAATCCAGATGTCCCTCAACCGACTAATGGATAAAAAAATTATGGTACATTTACACAATGGAATACTACTCAGCCATCAGAAACAAGGAAATCATGCAATTTGCAGCCAAATGAATGGAACTAGAAAAGCTCATCCTGAGTGAGCTAACCCAGACTCAGAAAGATGCACATGGCATCTATTCACTCATAATTGGATTTTAGCCATATAGTACAAGATAACTATCCTACAGCCAACAGACTGAAAGGAACAAGAATATAGACTTTGTTACCTGTTAGTGGGACACTTTGCCCTAGTGGTGCTGCCATGTAGGCCCCCAGTGCAAAAGGAAGCTCTTAGCCTTCATATGACTGCTGAACTGGGAGTGGGGGGGCTGATATCTAGGGACACCCCACTCCGGAGGAGCAGGATAGAAGGGAAGGGGGATAGAGGGTGAGAGGATGGGACCGGGCGGGGTGGAAAGAGGGGACTGTGATGGAGATGTAACTTGAAGTAATAAATAAACATTAAAAAAATTATCACAAGTAGGAAGGGTTGAAGAAACTCTGTCCATAAGTGGTGAAGCTTTCACCCCATGACATTCCAGGGCATCATGTATTATCTGTGAACAAATTCTTGAAAAGTCTGCTATGCCCACCTGCTATATCCACTGGATCTAGGAACACAGCTGTGAAGGCCAAATGGCTCCCAGAACATGGAACATTTGGAGAAGTTAGTGACAGCCATGTGAAAGTAGTTATAGGAAACACTCCGAGAACTTGCATAAGGCTTTGACCTCAACCATGGCCCTGCCCCAGGATCCCAGCCCAAAGGGGCCCAAGAAATGGTCCGTCTGTCCAAAGCAAGGATGAAGCTGATTGGACAAGCCTACATTCAGAAGCTGAAACCACAGGGGGATGGAAAGCCTCAGATCACTCAGGCTGAGTATGAGCCCTGGCAGTGCCTCCTCTCCTTGAAGCCTCAGTTTCTCTACCTGTGAAGTGATCCTCTGCCATCTAGAATTTTAAAACAGCTATAAGGTCTGGCCAACCACCCCTTCAATCAGTGTGGAAGGGAGATTTTGCCCTATTTTTCCAAGTACAGAAGTGAGGTTTAGCAAGATGGCACCGCTAGCTTCAAGTCACCCAGAAAAAGGACAGCCCCCACTTAAATCTGGGCCAATACAGTTTATGATGCTTATGGCCAGCACTACTACTCTCAGGCAAGCATGATTCTTAGAAAGATTTCAAGCCAGGCACCTCCCACCAGCCCACAGCATTCTTCAGGCTTCTCTTCAGACACTGAGGCTTTTCTTCATGTTTTTTTTGGGTGTTGGTTGACATCTGCATTGGCCATTTGCCTCCCCAGCCTCATCCCTCGCCTGTCCAGGACACAGAGAATTAAATGAGATAATGTCTGGAAGACACTGAGCACAGTGCCCAGCACCACAGATCTGGTAACAATCATTTCATTGTTAGCTTTAGATGGCAAATCTCAGGCAGACGTCATACCACTTCTCAAGAAACACTGACATCATGTGTCATGCTAAAGCCCCCCCTCCCCAATATCCTGATAATAGCCTGGAGCATGGAGAAGAACCAAGGACACTGGCATCAACAATTCAGCACATCTCCATAGGGACGTGCCTAGTGGCAGAGAAAGGAATAGTTTGACCCATGGGTCCAATGACAATGAGCTTTTGGGGAAACCCAGGTGCTATGGGTACTATCCTCGAGCTCTGGGCACACAGAACAGAGGAGACAAGCTGGTCAACGCACAACCTTACCATACCTTTGTTTTGGAATCTGAAAAGGAGTAGTGGTTCCCTGTCCTTTGAATCAGCTGTGAAGACTAGGAAGGACAAGAAAAGATACACTGTGGCAGAAGCTAACCACCTGATTTACTGACCAACCAATCGGGTAGGATGAAGATCTGAGAACACCCTCCCCAAATGACTTGAACTCTGGGCAGGAGCTACAGGAAGATGCCAACCTGGATGATGTCCTACATCCAAACCAAGGGAAATGAAAGTCCTTGCTGTCAAAAGTTGTGTTGTCAAATAGGGCATCAGGTGGCTGTGGCGTGTACAATCTCTACTGAGGCGGCCCTAAACTAATGTGGCACCATGGAGGGCTGTCAAAATCACAAAGGAACATTCCCTTCAACCTAGCTGAGACATTCTCAGAGCCTGCTATTTAGAGGGCCCAGGCACAATGACAGCTAGGGATGGACAAAGATCTAGGAAGTTAATCAGAATGAGCAAGTTAACATAAATTCAGTCTTTTGCTTGAAGTACCAGGCAAATCTCAAAACCATCTTGCCATAGAAAGTAACATCTCCCACACCCTTCCATGTTCCCGGGCTGGGTGTGAACCCAGATTGCTCAAAACCACTCCAGAAAGAGGTGACCGCTACTGTCTCCGTGCCTCAGAGGGGACACTGGACAAGGTGCCAGGGCTATCTGCCAAAGCCTCACACATGGGAAAAAGCAAAAACCAAAACAGAACCCTAATACTATGTGTTTCCAAAGGATACTGCCCAAAAAGTACATCGTTTCTATCTTTTTAAATGGGGGGTGGGGTGGTAGTGGTGATGGTGGCAGTGGTGTGGTGGTGGTATGTGAGTGCATGTGTGTACCATGGGACACATGTGGAGGTCAAAGGACAAATTTCAGTCATCACTTCTATTCTTCCACCTTTATATGGGTTCTGGGGGTTGAGGTTTACATGGTAAGTGCTGATCTATCTTATTAGCCTGTTTTGTTTTGTTTTGTGTGTGTGTGTGTTTTAAGATTTTATTTTTCTAGTGCTGGAGGTATAGATCAGTGGCAAGAGGATTTGTCTACTATGCATGAGGCCCTTGGTTCCAACCCCAGTTAAGAAGAGAGAATTAATTGGAATAACAAAGAAAATCCCATCACAAAAACTTAGCCTGCACAAAATTATTAAAGATAATGTATTCATATTCAGACTCTGTATATAAGTTATAGATAAAACAAACAGTGTAGGTTTAGGTCCCCTCCCCAGGATATCTCATCACATATATTCCAAAACCTGAAAAACAATTCTGAAATTCAATGCAAGTTGAATCCCAGCATTCTGGACAAGAGGCTCAGGCCATGCTGTTTCCACCCCAACACAGCAGCACCCAAATCAACACGGGGTCTTGTGCTCCTTACTGTGATGCCTTCTGCCCCACCCCTGTCCCAGACAGAAGAGCGGGTATGTGGACACACTGCTTTCTTTGCTCTAGTGTCCCCATTTTATAGAGGCAGACTCTAGGGCACAGATTCATGCAAAGGCTCCCGGAACTTCTGATCGCCATCACTCCCCTCCCCCCCCAAATCTATTCCCTGTCAACCTGTACCTATTTAGGATTTGGGGATTTTTATCCAGCTGCAGCTGGGCCGAAGGCCAGCAGGAGGCATGTGGGTCAGGAGAGGACAGAGCCTGGTAATGTGAGTCTGGGCATTTGCTACAAGGTTAAGTCCAGGAACTCAACTGGTTCTGGTCAGGCCCGGTCCAGCTCACATTCAGCAAAGCAAAGAGAGGGGATGGTGGGTGTGTTCTGTCACATAGACTTGGGGGCCTGGGCCACTGTAGGACTACCATAGGGGTTTCTGGGGACACTCCTAGTGGTCCTCGGGTTTCCGAAGGCCCAGGGAAGGGCCTGGATGCTTTGACCAAACAGGTGTTGCCGACAGCTTGAGACTCAGCAGGTGAGGTGTTGACATGGCCAAACCTCCGGCTGCACAGTGGAGAGGGTGACAGAGGAGAGGAAGCTGC
The DNA here is from genome assembly GCA_907164525.1 of Lophiomys imhausi. NCBI lineage: Eukaryota > Metazoa > Chordata > Mammalia > Rodentia > Muridae > Lophiomys > Lophiomys imhausi. Next base: position 9,162,943 of record CAJQZJ010032004.1, read on the forward strand.
CCTGCCCTTCCCTGACCATGGAGCCAAGTACAAAGGGCAGGAGAAGATGATGTCTTGAGAAAGGGAAGCGCTAGTGTCCATTTCACAAAAGGGAAAACTGAGGCTTGGAGCAGAAGAGCATTCACACTCAGCTCATTATGCCCTCTCCTGGAATCAAGGCATCATACAGTTTCTAAACAGGGTCTTCCTTCACTTCAAACCAGGATTCAGGAATGGCAGAGGACCAAGCGAGTGTCAGCCACCCAGAGGCACAATAGCGGTGTCCCTCCCCCAGGCAGAGAACTGACCCTGTCTGAAGATCATGAAGGGGCAATGGCCCTTCCTCTGGAAGAAAAGGGCAGACAGTGAAGCAGGGACATTCCCCTTCAAGAAAAGTGCTGAGCACTTCTCCCTTCAGGTCCAGGCAAGGCTTGCTCTGTCTTGAGGGAGTAGGCCAGCCCTAAGTCCCTTGGCACTGACTGATTGGACCTCACAGAGGCTAGGGGGCTGGGTGACTAAAAGGGAGCTGAGCTATTGGGGAACATTCAAACACACAGCCCCCAGGTACCCCCACACTCTTTGAACCTGAATTCCAGAAATCCAGAAGGTCTAAACTCCCTGGATTTTAGGGAGGACCAGGAAGGAGGTCTCTAGCAAGGACCTAGAACCTCTCTTGGGGTTAAGCTGCTCCAATTCTGCAATTCCAGGTTTCCTGCTTCAGACCAGTAAAACTCCACAAAGAACCCGTGATGTGTGAACTCAGTTGCTCTGCAAGTTCAAAGGCTCCACAACCAGGAACCACAGACTCAGTGACTCAGCCCTCATCTTGGAGACAGGAATGGAGCCCTGAGCCCAGTGGGCACTGGGCACCAACATGACCAGGATCTTGAAGCAGGGAACCAGGGAATGCGTGGGCGGGGGAAGGGGAGAGGAGCAGAGAGAACAGCTACATTTATACAAGCTCTGAGAAAGACAGTCACCCAGAGAACACGAAGCATTTTGAGGGGAGAGAAGGCAGGACCGAGAAGGGATTCATTTTCTACTCTTACTATTTAATTGTACCATGCAACAGTTCCGTAATTAAAGACTGTAATAATTAACAAAGGAATATGACCAAGTCCACAACTCCTCCTTTGCTTGTCTATTTTATCCTCCTCTAGCCTGAGAGATATCAGCCCCACGGGGCCCCCCCGCAAAGGGAGTGCTTGTGTACATCCATGGTCCCAGCCTCCCAGCACAGTGCAGAGCACGTGCATGTGCCCAAAGCTATTTGTTGAAAGTATAAACGATGCTAAAATTTGACATCCTCAGGGCCTGCGTCATACCACTTGACAAGTCAAGACCTCTAGGATTCTCTGAGAAGGGGCAGGATGGAAAAGAAGGAAAAGAAATGCCCAGAGCTGGGCCAGAGAGTAGCGAATATAAGAAGGGGTTATCTCCATGACCAGCAGGTGACCAGGTCAACCTGAGTTTGGCCCAGCCCTCCCAGGTCAATTTCTACCAAGTTGAAATGGAACCTCCTCCTCCTGCTGGAGACTCTAGAGCCTCAGGGACCAACAATGCCTCTGCCTTCCATGTGACCTCACCAGGCCATGCCAAGCCCCCACAGGCTTCCACATCCTCTCACAGGCCTGAGTGGAAGGCTGGCCTTGGCCTGCAACCAGACGCCCAGAGGCAGAGGTCAGGGCAGGGGGTGGTTCATTGGGGCAGGGGGGTGGTGCTTTTGCTGCCACCCGGAACGCCAGCTGCTGGCAGTGATTTATTTTTGCTTTAAGTGCTGAAGAATTGCAGGGCTGGAGCAGCCAGCTTAGGGGGGCCTAAGCTACAGCTGGAAGGAGGAGGAGGTAGGCAGGGGTGAGGGCATGCCTCTGGCCTGGACCCCATAACTTCTCTAGACCTCTCCACTGTCCCCTCAGACTCACTAGCCCACATAGCCCAGCACCCCAGATTCCTTTCACCCCACCCCCTACCCCATTACCAAGTCTCCACACAGCCAAAAAGAGGTACAAATTCTTTTTGGCAGAGATACCAACTCATCTCTAAAGGGCTACGAGACCCTTCTCTGGCCTCAGGGGACCCACTCCCACAATGGGGATGCTATGTCACCCAGAACTGTCCAAGGCTCTATCTAGTTCAACCTTGACTTCGTCTCTCTTTGTCTCCAGGTGAGCCTCAGAAGACAGGAACCCCAAGCCCCATCCACTCAGTCACCAAAAAGGCTACAAGCTTGGCCTTTTCAGGAGCCATAGAGATATCCAGGGGAAAAGGGAAAGGCTACACACTGACCACAAGAAAACATTGGGTTTTCTTCACAACAGGGGACACTCCTAAGTTAATGACAGCAAATCTGAAAAAAACTAGAACACGTATAAAACATGGAGGTCATGTTCAAGAGACTGGAATGGGAAAGTAAGATACACAGCCTAAACACCAGTGGCCAGTGGAGTCAGTGTGTCTCATGCCAGCTCTCAAGACCAGGCTGAACAGGAGAGCACGTAGCAAGACTCACGGCCTAGGAGAATGATGAGGAGCCAAAAGTCACCTCTGCTGGCCTCAGAGTACTCACACTTCTGATGAAACTCACTACCCCCATGCAGCTGGGGTGGGGGGTATTCTGAGCGGGGGTGGGGTGGGGTGGGGGAGGGGGCAGCCAGGAGACAGTGTGAACAGAAAGGCTCCAATCAGACCGGTCCAGACTCTACTCTCTCTGCTCAGCCACAGGAGGCTAGGGCATGGGCTCAGAGAAAAGCTCTGGATCCTAGCTCAGCCTCAACAAGCTCCCAGCTCAGGAATTATGTACGCTAGCACCACTCGAGATTCTGTATTCTCACCCGTGGATGGGCCACAGTTGCCACTACAAGATGAGCACAGCATGTGAAGCCGCACACAGCTGAGACCACACCCACCCACAGCTGAGACCACACCCACCCACCCGCTGTCCATAATGAGCACCTGCTGTCTATTGGCTATTGCCACGGGCCCAGGGCCAGCTGCTGCGGGACAACAGGACCAAGCCCCTGAAGTCAAGTATATAGCCCAAGACAACAAAGGAAATGGTAAAATAAAACACTGGGGGCAGATGACACTGAGTGGGGGGAGGGGCATGGCTTTGCTGCTGAGAGGAATGGGGTGGGGGTGGCTACAGGGAAGAAGTAGCATTTGGGCAGCACATGAAGGTGGAGAGGAAAGGGTCATGAGCCCTTTCTGGGAGGAGTGGTCCAGACAGGGGAACGGTACATCCACAGCCTCTGATGTAGGGCACGCCTGGCCTGTTGCAAGCATGGCAAGGAGAGAAGCAAAAATAAGAGTGTGCAGAGAGAGAGACCGGATTGGAACCGCTGAAACGCTAACACCCAGAGCAGGTCAAGCACACAGTAGGTACACAAGCAACAATGGCCTGCCACTCCATAGCTTTTATGTTTACACTCTAGCCATCTCCAAGTCTGAGTTCTCTAAAGAGACCAGGCCACAGGGGAGGAGGGAGTAAGGGCATCCTTCATCTGTCCAAAGCCTGGAGGGGATATGAGGGGGCTTTCAGACCAGATCCACAAGGCTGCACCCACCATCATGAAGCAGCTGATACCCAGCAAAAGCACAGGTGCTCCTGGGTGGCTGAGAAAGGTATTCCTATGCCTGCTGACCAGGATCATGGAGTCGTACCTGGTACTATAGGCCCAAAGGTAATGAAGGGCCAGGGCCAGGGTCTCCGAGATCCCCACAGCCTCACATGGACTCTGCAGTTGTCACCTCAGCAATAAAGCAGGAAAGCTTGAGATTTAGGATGTCACTGTGGATGAGAATGGGCACAAAGAACAGCCCAGAGTAGGAGGCCACCGTCTGAGGCCACATCCATGGAACCCACTTCTCTCTAACCAGTTTCTCTTGCAGTCAAAGGAAGACTGGGCTGCAATGAGAGTCCCAAGGCTTGGGCACCAAAAGCTCACAGCTCTCCTTCATGGGGTCTCCTCTGAACACTCCCAGTTTTGCTGAGCCCACAATACTCTTATAGGCATGTTCAAAGGCTCTCTTCCTCTTCTCCATCCCAGGTATCCTAGGGCTTCCAGGCTTCAGTCCCAGAAACTGAGGCCAGAAGCATCTGTGTGCCACCAACCTCCCTAGCACCCCATTTGCCCTCAAACCAAATCTTTCCTATGCAGTGAAACCTGCTTATTAAACAGTCACCTACTGTTTCTGTACGCTGGACACTCCAGACCTCCCACCCACTACAGCTCATGTCACATCACAAGACGGCTGCCACTGAGGCCTCGGGGAACATCTATGGAACACTACTGCATGTCAGGTAGTCATCGGGTCCCAAAGAAGCAGCTTCCTGGGATCTAGGGAGGCAGGCAGACCCTAGGGCTTAGTGGAAGCTGCCAGGGGTGGAGGCCAGCACAGCACACCAATGCCCTCAGCAAATGTGTCTGAGCAGCAGGAGGGTGCAGCCTGTCCCTGGGAGAGCCCTACATTCAGGGTCAGAAACACACAGGCTACACAGAAGCGCCCACGCCTCCTGGCCTCCATTCCCATCTGTATAATGGAGCCAATACAGCCCTCTGTACTGGCAGGCCATTAACAAATTAAATTAGCTGGCCCAGCGCTAGGCCCTCAGGTCCTTCCTGGGGCCAGTTCTTCTGGAAAAGCCCCTTCATCACCATCCCTCCTCTGAAGCATCAGAGCTCCTGCCTGAAGCCCAATCCCAGACAGCTCCTTTCACCCTTGCTGTCTCCATGATATTCCTCTGCTGCCTGCCCATGTCACCCACTGCTCCCCATGGGCTCAGCTTCCCCCTCCTGCAGTCCATGAGCAGGACAGAGCCCCTTGTCTGCCTCTCCTCAGTGTCAGTCTCTGGCAGGGCTCCAATGACAGGCCACAGGGAAGGGGCAATGTGTCCATGTTTCACTCACAGCAAAGCCCTGGCCAAGGCCCAGCCACAGGGACCAGCTGCATCTGTTGCAGGAAGGGTCTTGCCCAGAGCGGGAGGGGCAGAAAACTGACAGTGACTATTGAGTAAGCCTTGCAGTAGACTAGCAGATCCTGCCTGGGGCTGGCAAAGACCACAGAGATTGCTGGGGGTGATGATGCAGTAACTTCCAGCTTAGCTGTGTGCCAAGGCCTTTGGGTGCCATGACTAGTCATGCCAACGATGGCCCCAGGCACTGGAGGCCTGGCTGAGCCAGAGGAAACTGTCTGCAGGCTGCACTGGCCCCCAGTGTCGCAGAGTCTAGAGCTGCCACTGTGGCCCGGATTGTTACTGTTACTGCTGGTGTTGTTAGTTCACTGTTGAAGGGCCACTCAGTGCCACCTGGTGTTGTCTGGGGCAGAGGGGAAAGATAGAGTAGCCCTGGTAGGAAAGCCTTCTGTTTTGACCTGACATGTTGCATGGCTCTGGAAGGACCTGCTGTAAATACCTCTCCTAGCACAGCACAGTCTCCCTGAACCACCCTCCACTAGGGACACACCTACAGGGGACCCTGTCTAGGGAGCCTGGTGACAGAGGACTCATCCATCACCCCATTGTGCCCACTCAAGCCAAGACAGAGGAGAACAATTAGGGCTTGACATTCACACATGCCAGGCCTGTACCAACACTGCATTTACAAGGTACTTTCTGGATGCATATAGCAGTGTCCCAATGGAGAAGAAGGTCCTGTTCTGTTGTCTAGCACACCAGAACAACCTACCTTGTCCCCAAGGATGTCTGAGCCTTTTCCTATTCCCACTATGCTGAGGCTGGTCCAGTTGGCCATATGCCCACAGCTATGCACTTATTCTCACAAGAGACTCAACCTGTCCAGGGTCACCTGCTATGATAGAGAACCTTGTGTCTCCCCACTAATTGGAGGGACCTCTTAAACACAGCAGATTATTTTGCTGAGAAGTCTCTTCGGGGTTCTCATACAGGCCCTGAGGGGGGCTCACCTGGGAATACAGCGGAAGAGGTCTTCAAAAAGGAACCTGGTACTCAGATTTGCCTCCCCTCCCTGACCCTCTCCTGTCACATGGGCGGATTTTGGTGAGGGGACCCAATCAGCCACCTGGTGTAGTGCCAGGCTGGAGTCTAGTCAGGTGGGACTGCAGCCAGGGTGGGTTTTGGCTCATCTTTCAGAGAAGGTGTAAAGGCCAGGAGGCTAAGCCTTCTGGGTTCCCACCTTGAACGAGGCGGCTGCTGATTTCAGTGGCATGTGGGCGCTGAGGCAATCGAGAGAGCTGAATGAAGCCTTCTAACCAGTGCTCAGGAGGTGGGTGTGAGGGCCAGAACGTCCCCAGATCTTTACTGATGGCTTCAGGCTTAGGTACAGGTAGTAAGAAGAAACCAGAAAGGGCTAAAGCCAAAACACTCTGAGGATGGACAGAAGGGCAGCCCCAATCTCACCAGGCCCATGCAGTAGGAAGGCAGAACCTCCCAAATTTGGAGGCCTTCTCCAAAGTGACACTTTCCTTTGAGCTCCATTCCCAGCACACGACATGTGCACAGACTAAGGCAGGGACATTCTCAAGGCCCTCGGCTCTCAGGCTCTCCTCCGAAGATCTGTAGGGTTCTCTACTCCAGCTGCCTCTTCCAAAGGGTCCAGTTCCACACAGGACACCAGAATAGACCTGGGCGCCCAAGAGAGGCCAGCTGCCTTGACCCCCTGTGGGTTTCTCAAGACCGATTTTAGGAAGCGAACGGTACACTTGCAGGCTAGCTGGGTAGTGAAGAACCACCTCCAGAATATTTTTTAATTCCATTATAGCACAGGCATTGGGAAAGAAATGACTCCAAAGATCCCAGGTCTTAGCAGGGGGGACAGTCTCAGGTCTCTGGTCGAGTCTGTGCACTCACTCCGTATCCAATTCTGATCACAAGTCTCCCGGGTAAGGTCACGCCTAGGACCGATGCCGCGCGCGAAAGTGGCTCCGCCCGCTGCCTTTCGAGCCCCCTCAATCCAGCGGACCGAGGGGAAATCAAGAGCTCCTCAAAGTTTCCAAGAGTCCCCCACCCCACCCCTGCAACAGACACACACCCCGGGACAGAGGTTAGCCCGGAGCAAAGTTCCCTGGTGACTGTAGCCTGAAACATGGCAGGGAAAGAAAAGCTCGCTGTCAGCATTTCATCCGGTGGTTCACCACGAGAAAGGAGAAAAAGGGAACGAAGGAGCCCTTCTGCCTCACCTTCCCTGTTGCTGCACCACCCAGCGCTCACCCTGGGCGGGAAGCTACCTGTGGGGAGCTGGGGCCGACAGGGTGGGCCGTGCGCCCGCGGCCGCGCTCTTACCTCGGTCAGTGGCCGGGGCGCGGCGCGTCCCGCGTCCTCCAAGCTCCGCGCGGCCGTTCCCGGTCCCGGCCGCCGCTGCGCTGGCTGCATTGCCACCGTTGCCGCCGCCGCCGCCTCAGCGCAGCCCCTGGGAGCGCTCCACGCCGAGGGGCGCGTCGCTCCCGGGTGCCGGGTGCCACCAGCCAGCCATGGGTCGGGGGCGCACGCCCAGACGGCGCCCCCAGCCACTGGGCGCTCGCTCTGGGCTCGCCGCTAGCTTCTGTCGCTCAGTCCCGCGACAAGCACCGCCGGCCCACCCCCTCCCCCGCCGCAGTTATCTGATCCCGGGCAGGGCCGGGCGCGCTCCCCTGCGCCGGGTGTGGGTGTCCTGCACCTCCCAGCGGGCTTCTACCGTACAGGGCACCCTCCCCCGGCGACCGTTCCCAGGGAGGAGGTGGCGGCGCAGTCGCGGCGTGGCCGGGGGAAGACGAGGAACGAGGAATGGAGGGCGAGGAGGCGGCGGGAGGCAGTAGCTCTGCGTGCACCCAGCTCCGCGCCCCGCTGCCACAGTAGCCCAGCTCTGCAACTCCTCCAACTCTCCGCCAAAAGCACGCCCGCCCTGCGCCGCGGCGCCGCTGATCCCGCCCACCACCTCCCTGGCCTGGCCCGGTGGCCCCTCCTGGCCCCAGCTGCCCCCCACACGCACCAGCCACTTGCGCACTGGAGCGCGCGCGCGCGAACACATACGCGCGCACGCGCGTGGCACACACACATATTCCCAGGGACACGCACGCACACACAGACAGGTGCATGGCGAGCATATACTCAGACTACACGCAGGCAGGGGTCTAGACCGGCTGCACACAACAGGATACCAAGCTCAGGCGTCACCTGCACAAAATGCATTTGATGAGGAGCACGGTGGCTAAGGTGCACAGGTGCGGTCACAGTCACATATGCACGTGTGGGGTGGGATCAGTCAGTACATCTACACAGGCTCCATTCTGAGCTCATGCATTCCCATTGCATGCCAAGCCGGGGTAGCGGGGGGGGGTCATAAGCACACCCCACCCTCTTTAGTATCTCTTTTCTTCCCATCTTGTGCTGAATTTAGCTTTCATCTCTTGCTTTCTCTGTGCTCCTCCTCCCGGCCTCTCTGCTGATTTGATTCCATGTGACTCCCCTCCCCTTGCCCACTCTTGTCTAGAAGGCACCCCTGGTATTCTGCTCTCCCAGTTTCCTGGAGCCTATTGTCTGGGCCTCACATCTCTGCTTCCTGCAGGGCCTGGACCTTTCAGCCTGGCAGACAGATCAGCCTAGCTGGCCTCAGGGAAATCCCATTTTATCATAGGGCTGACCCCCAGCTCAACCCTAAGGCGGAAGAATCAGGCCAAGAAGGCAGGTCTACTGGCAGAACATAAGCTCACAAAACTCCCCAGCCCCTTGGTCTCCAGCTCCCCTATAATGCAAAATATAATTATGCATTTGAATTGCAGAGACACTAGATTCAGGCTCCTAGCCAAGAAGCACGGCTTTCTGGCCACCCAGATGCCCAGGCTCTGGCAGCATCTCTAGAGCTCTGCAGAACCCACCAGCCCAACTCCAGGGAACCAACTCCTCATCCAGGCCTCACAGTCCTCCCTCAGGCTGTGCTTATCCTTCCTCCTTGACTGCACTTCATCACTCGGTGTCTGGATTCCCTGTTGTCATGTGAACATTGTGGGTTTCCCTGAGTTATGGGACTGTAGTGAAGGTTAATGAGATCTATACAGTTCTTATCCAGGGAAGGGGGCTGAGTAGAACAGTTGGTGGGTCTTGGATGCTCAGTCTATGCTGGTCTCTGTGCTGAGGACTTAGCTAGAGTTATTCTGCTGTCGTTATGACCCTCTGGGATGTACACCCATGGACCCAGTTTACAGATAAAGAAACTGAGGCACAGAGAGAAATAGTTGCTTATCTAGTCGCAGAGATACTGAGTGGTAGAAGGGGGTCTAAGAACCAAAAGATGGCCATGCCTCCCTGTCTAGCTACTGTTCAGGACTACAGTAGAGAGAATATGGATACCCCAGGGACTCCATTCTTAGGTCCCCAGGCCCCCAGGCCTGCCTTGGACAGGCACATGATGTCCTGATTTCCTCTTTCTCCTGAGTGACCAAAAAGGAAAATAGTTCAGATGTCCCTGCTCCACCCTACCCACCCTTGGTATCCATAAAATAGAAGCCAAAGGCGGGAGTGAGGGGGAAACTTCCCCTGCCTACAAGCGTCTCTACTTTCTCAGGAGAGCGGCATTCAGGGGGCTCCACCACAGACTTCCCAAAGAGCTCACAGCATGCTGGTAGACAAGAAAACGGACAGAACACTATGAAGCTCTATTGGATGTAGGATCTTGAACAGCTCCAGTAATGGGCTTAAGGGGGCCTTGGGATGGAGCCACATGCACACAGACAGCCCCACTCGGTGGCCTGTGTAAAGTCAGGAGTGGCAGTCTTCCCCGAGGGCCCTATCACCAGGAGTGTTTCATAGGTACTCCATGGGTAACAGATAGGACAAGTGTCTTGTCCAAGGTCATCCAATAAAAAAGACCCACCAGAGAAATGGCCCTGACCCCACAGTCACTACACCTAGGCTTCATATCTCACGCTCTAGCTTACAGGCAAGGACCAACTTCATTTCTTCATCAAAATCACGTCTCCTTCTAGGACATCATGAGTCTTCTACCAGGCTCATGTTCACAGCCTCCCTATGGAGAGCACACCCATGCTCAAGATACAGTGACAGAGGACAGAGGGCAGCCACACAGGAGGGCTCTCTCTAACCAGGGCTCCAGATGCAGACAGAATGGGTCATGCCATCCCTGACACTGGGAAATGCATTCTGCCTTCCTCCATAGTTGGGGCAGTGGAGGGGAGGGGGGTTTGGAATGTGCCCAGTCCCAGCACAACTGCTCCCCAGTACAGGACCCATGGACACATTTCTCATTGGAGTCCCAGTTCCGTCTCTGTAAAACATGGGTGGCCATAAGCATAGAAAAACAACCACTCCTGCCTTGTGCGCCATGGAGATGTGTTGTCCTGCCACATGCATACATTCCCAGGGGCCTAAGTGGCTGTCCCTTAATTTGAGGGCATCCTCCCAGACAAGACTATAGCTGGGGCCCTATCCATTCTTAGAGCCTCAGGCTAGGGCAGCCAGAGGAAGCCATCAGCTCATTTGGAAACCCTTCCTTGTCATGAGGACAGCAAGAACAGCAAAGCCATCCAGAGAAATGCCCCGAAGACTTGTGTATGCTATCTCCATAGCAAACAGTCTGAAGCGCTGGCCTCTCTGCCCAGGAGCTGCCAGCAGTACTAACAATCAACTCCTATGGAAATTAAACGGTGCATCCTCAGTCTCTTTGCTGGCCTGGCAGCACCTGGCGCTTCTCAGAAATACCTTCTCCAAAGAACTCACTTAGGATTTCTTCTGCCCATCCTAGATGTTGGCCTGGCCTCTGCCCTCCTGCCCTCCTTGTCCTCCATTCTCCCTTCCAGGCAAACTGGCCAGCCACCATCCTGATCCTGGCCTGGCCACCTGCTCACTTTTCAGGCAGGAATGTTGTTTCTCTTATTGTTTCAGGGCTTTTCCAGACTCCCCTGGGCCACTACTGAGACATCCCTCCCTCCCCTGCCTTGCTTTTTCTTTTCCCCAGGTGTCTGGCTTCTTGCTCACCTCCCTGACCGTCACACCAGTTCATAAGATCAGGGACAGGTCCTTATGTGCAGACCAGGGCGGGCAGCATGGGTGTGTGGTTATGTCTTCAGAACAAGAAAGATGAAAACACTGGAGAATCCCACCCAGAAACAGTTCTCCCGCTCAGCCCAGTGTTCATAGATACATTTAAATCACCTGCATGGTCATAGGATGGTGTGTGTGTGTGTGTGTGTGTGTGTGTGTGTCCGTCCTTCTGGGGAACAAGCCTGGCCTCCTACTCCAATGCTCATCCTGCCTCTGATCAATACCCCATCTAAGGAGTCAGAAAGAACTGTGCCCATGGGCATCAGGATAAGCATTTGTGATAGGAGCCATGGGCAGGAAGTCAAGAGGCACACGGGGACATTCTGCATGAGCCCTGTCCACAGTCGAGGCAATCAGTCAAGTGGAAAGAGGCCTATCCCTCAGGCTAGGAGCCACAGAGTAGAGCCCACCAGGCCCAAAGGCTATATGCCCTTAAACCGGCCTCTCTCTTCAGCACCATTTGTCCCAAGATATACATTGCTGACAACTATTAGTGGTGGTTATAATGGCCAGTGCCAGCTGCGTGTCTGCCAGATATCATACCCGCCAACCCTACTGAACATAACAGGCAGTTAGATCCTACCCCAGTTAGACAGTGGAAGCCTAGCAAGGATAGAGACCTTGTCTCCAAGAGAGCTATAGGGGAAGACCAGAACCTTACATGCCATCACATACACACATGCCCTTCCCCTGACCAGGTAACCATGGACTTCTGGCTGAGCCAAAGGCATTGATTGGAGATACAAACTTCAAGAACCATTACCATGCTGAGAATAGGACAGTGAGTTCATGGCCCCTCCCACATGTCCGGAAGCAAACATCGATCAGCTGGCAGAGCTGGCAGCTGACTGCCTCCCTGTGCAGCCCTAGGCCCTATTCTTGCTCCTTTAGAGCTGTGAGGAGCAACTGTTAGTGTCCAGGATGCAGCAGCCAGGGGCCAGGCTGAAGACCAGGACTTTCTACCATGCTCTGACCAAACTCATAGGCATCAAGAAAGAGTTGGGGGTTTCAAGGCTCTTGTCCAGGCTGCGAAACGGCTAAGACATGTCACCAGTTTTAAGTACAGCCTTGATTTAGGCCCCTCTTCTGAGAGCCTTCATTCTCCTCTAGTCCTACCTCATAACCCCCACCCCAACACCTGTTTCCTGTGGGCCTCAGCCACCCAGGGCTAGCAGATAAGAAATGATCCAGGCCAGCAGTGAGCACTACAGTGGTTGGCTGAGGAATAAGCATGTGGTCAAAGCCAACAGAAGAGAACCCACCCCAGGACTTCTGCTATGTAGGCAGAGAAGGGTGTGCGGGTCTGAGTGTACTTGTGAGTGTTTCCCATGGCTGCTCACTGGCAGCAGGGACCTGCTGTGGAGCCTTACACCCCCTGAAGTGATGTGACATGCTCCTTGAGGAAAGCGGCATTGTGACACTGAGAGGAACTGGATTCCAGACAGGTCCCTTGAGCCCCACAGATCTACCCTTGGACTTTTGATTGTGAGCCAAAACCCTGCTTTACTTTAGGAAATGTTTCCATATTCTCAAGAGACTGTGGAAGCCATGGATTTGAAAAGAGTATAGAGGTTTCCAAAGGGCCCCTCCCGCTCTCTCCTTCTTTTCCCTCCTCTGCCTTGCATGGTGCAGTGAGAGGTCTGCCTGAAGACCCAGTGAAGTCACATGGGGTACAGTGGAGAGCTGACTCTTCTCTCCCTTTTTCTCTCTTCCTCTAAAGGGACAAGCTTCCAGGCCTTCAGGCCCCAGGAGGACAGAAATAAAGGGCAATAAAGGGAGGGAGGGAGGGAAGTGGCTTCAGTCTCTCAGAGTTAAAAATAGCTCCCGAGGAGGCCTCCTGCGGGTTAATCTGGCCAATTATCCAGCCCCTCTCCACCCTGTGGGCACTGCCTCCTCCTTGCTATCCTCCAGGTGGTCACCACATGGGGCCATCATTCCAAGGACATAAGCCTCTGCCCCAATGTGCCCCTAACCCCTAACTGCCCCCACCTCCGCAGCTGGACCCTGGCCCTCCTTCCTCAGCAGGGGTTCAAGGAGGATGGGAGTCCTTCTGGAGAGTCTACATATGACCAACAGAGGTCTATGTTCATCCTGACATGAAGAGAGGGCTGTGTGAACACTCTGCCTCCCTGAGAAAGGACAGACCTGAGGCAGATTTGGGGCTGCTGTGTGTCCTGTTTATGGTAAGAAAAGGTACAAGTACATCTGCATTAAGCAAACTAAAAATCTAGGAATTCATAGACACAAGATTATGTCCCTGGAGGGGACCTTGACTCCCTTCACTTCTGTGTCTTGACCTGATTCCCAAGTGCTCCGGACTTAAGCCTACCTGGTGGGAACCTAGTACTGGTAGGATTGCCTGATGAGGTCTCTACTCCTGGGCCCCATTCAGTTAGGGGGACATAAGGCACATTGGCACATCATATAGCTCCGGAGCCATTTGGTTTGAATTTGATATTGAAAGTATTGATCACTTCAGCAAGTTTTATCATTCAGGTAGCTCTGTCAGTGGACTAAAGGCCAATGATTCAGTGATGGGGAGAGGCAAATCTTTCAGGGGAGTCAAAAAGACCAAAAGCCAGCCTTGTGTCTTTGCTCTGTATTGCCTAATTCTCTTGTCTGCCCCAGCATCAGTGTTATGTTGCTCTTTGTTCCATATTGAAACATTCCCTCTGGGATTGAGAAGAAAGGCCCAAAGACTAGCTAAAATGAAGGAGTTTATGGGATTCTTAGAAAGCTTCAAATTTCATAAGGCTCTTCTCAAGGGCCTTTCCAGAGCCTGTATAAGTGGGGAACAACAGCTGGTGGATGGAGATTTCTTTACATGAAGCTGCCTGCAGAGGGATGTAGCTTTCATGCATCTAGCACCCATGCTGGTGGGTGGAGGGACTTTTAATGACTAGGCACCTTTGACTCATCCATGCTCCTGAAGGTGACCCCAACAAACTGACTCACCAAGATGAACTTTGTGGAATTGTTCTTCTTTCTTCTGTCTAGGTGTCCTAACCATTGTGAGCCCTAGCCTCTCTGTTCGTATCTCTCCAGGGATCATCGCAACAGTAGGATCTGGACTGTGCACGCAGAGCACCATCTAGCTTGGCATGTTGGGGTGGCTGGCCAGCTTCTCGTGGCCTTAGAAGTCTTGGTGATGGGGAGCAGGCTAGATGCCCACCAGTTTAACCCCTGCTTTAACTGGATGTCGGGCCCACCCCTGAGGGACCCTCTCTGAAGCTGATTCTCTCTGTGTGAGAGACAGACTCGGCTTGCCATGGGCTGACCTTCTGAGGGGTCACTGCTCTGTGATGGTCCTAGGAGTTGGGGGATCAGCTGAGCTATCTTGAGCCCAGAAGGCAAAGAGCTGCAAAGCCACTGCATCAGAGCTGACTTAACAGGACCCCATCTCTTAGGTGTCAGTTGATGACCAGAGGCCTAGTCTTCAGGAGCCAGTTGAGGCTCCTTTTTATAGGAGCCTCCTCGGCCCTGTCTAAGGAGCAGACCTAGGAAGGAAGGAGATGGGACTTCAGGGCCCAATCCTCAGTTCCCTCAGCCATAGAATAGATGTAGTGCCCCCTGGGACCCCTGTATCACTCCAGTGCTGCTTTGTGGTCCAGCACCTAGTCAGTGTTCTGACCACTCACTGGGTAAGTGACTGGAGAGCACAAAGAGCCCAGGAGACATCACATAGAAAGCCCCAGATGAGCAAGCAGTGCATAGCAGTGGGGCTTGATGAAGGATCTCACATGGTGGTCTCTAGTGGCCCCACATGCCCTCAGGCCACATCATGGCCCTCTGCAGGTGCCCACCATCAGAGTTCTGGAAAACATCCCTCCAAAATTCTACTTGTCTCCTCTGTCCTCCCTGCCTAGTCAAGTTTCTCCTCTGGCAAACACTTGTCCTCACCTAAGCTCCAGTCCTGCAAACTGGTTGCTTCCCACTCCCCAAGACCAAGAGCAGCTAGCTGTGCAGCCCCATCCTGTCTGTGGTGATTAATAAATACAACAATGGCCTGGATCTTACAGATACTCCAGGGAGCCCATGTCTTTTCTAAAGGATGCCCTTGTCACACACCCTTGGACCAGGAGGCTTGCTGACCTGGGGGACACTCTCGAGGTCCCACCACCCTTTTGCCCAGACTGCAATTGTTCTTCCTGTTGACAACTTGACCTCCCCCCACACACACAGAATCATGGAGGGTCCCTGAAATGGAGGGAGCCCTCCCTCAAGCTGGCCCAGCCACAGCATGGGAGAGCCTGAAACCCATTAACCTGACTAGAGATAAAGCTGTAAAGAGTCATGGATCGTAGAGATGAGATGTCCCTTGTTGACCATGAAGGATTCAGCAGGAACCCTGTAAGTAGGTCAAATATGTCTTCCTTTTTCTTTTTCTGTTTGCTTTTTTTTTTTTTTTTTGGTTTTTCGAGACAGGGTTTCTCTGTGTATCCTTGGCTGTCCTGGACTCACTTTGTAGACCAGGCTGGCCTCGAACTCACAAAGATCCGCCTGCCTCTGCCTCCCAAGTGCTGGGATTAAAGGCGTGCGCCACCACCGCCCGGCTTTCTGTTTGCTTTTTTTGAGATGACCTCATAGAGCCCAGGTTACCCTCAAACTTGTGGTATAGACACACACAGCCTTGAACTCCATCTCCCGAGTGCTAGAATTAGACAGGCATGTGCCACACACACACATCTCTTATACTCCACTTCTGGGCCATCCATTCCACTAGGAAGGTGCAGCTGAGGCTCTGGGATTGAGAAGACTAGGGTTCAAATCCAAGCACCATCAATTCACAAGTTGTGTGACCTAAGACAACTCACTAAGCCTCTCTCTGTCCCAGTATCTTCCTCTGCCAGACTACAGGGCACTAGTGCCTGCCTCATGGAGCTGTGGTGAGGGCCACATGAAGGGGAAGCAGTTGGTCCGGCAGCTGGCACAGAGCAAGCCTCCATAAATTCTAGGAACTGTTATTCTGCCACTGTCATTTGCCACATGTAGGATTGTTGGTGCTGCTGGCCATTTCTTTCAGAAGGCTCTAGAGAGGATGCAGGGAGTGTGCTTGCATTAGAATGGAGACATAACATTATTTCTACTAGCCTTCCGCAGAAGTCCAACCAGCAAGCCCCAGGGGTCAGCAGTTCCTGATACTGCCACCCAGTAAACTCATGACCAATTCAGGGCTGGCAGATTCCAAATCTCATCATATTCATTTCCAGTTCACAGAGGCCAAACTTCAAGCACACCCAGATGAAAGTGCCATTCCCCCGTGTCATAGATGTTCCTTATCCCCTGTCTTTTTTTCTCTTTCTTGTGTATGTGCATGCACGTGTGTGTGCGTGTGTGTGTTACTAAAGATGGAGTCTAGAACCTTCCACATGTTATCCAAGTGCTTATCATTGAGCTACATGTTATTTTGAGACAGAGTCTCACAAAGTTACCTAAGCTAGCCTGGACCTTCAGATGCTCTGTCATAGCTTCTGGGGCAGTTGGGATCATAGACTACCATATCAGATACAGAAGAATTCCTAAGCCTTATGGACCACCTGGCTTCCTGGAGAGTCCCTAGTATTACTGATAAATTAGAATTCTGAGGAAAAGCCAACAGAGAAAGGACAGAATGCCTCCAGCAATAGCATCAGAGTGCTGGACCACTGACCATGATGCTCTCAACCCAGACTGCACCACTCTGATCTTTACCTTGTCACTGTGTGCTTCAAGGCCCAAGCCAGCCCATCTTGTGCATCTTGAGGTCCACCTGCATAAGCCCTCAAATCTCTATAACCATGGGGGAACTCAAGTGAGGGTGTATCTAAGCCTGGAATCAGGCAGACATGCTGTGGCAAGGCAGCTTCTGACCACCTTGTGCCCAGGAAAGCTGCAGACCCCTGATCCCAGAACTTCAGCATCTAGTCTGTCTGCAGGGCTCCTCAACCGTAGCATCCTGGCCAGATATTATTATGCCTCTGGCCACTCCAGAGTACTCCCAAGTTCACCTCCATCAGGGTCAGTGAGATCCTTCTCATTAAGCTCCTCAGCAGGGTCACCCACAGGAAAGGGGCTCTGGAATGAGACCAACAGCTGGTATGGAGGAAGCAGCTGCTACCCACATCAGAACTAGCAGCTGGGCTGAACCTGGCCCCTCATTCCTCCTTATGTGATCTCCAAAACCCCATGGAGTTCTGATCACTCTTGCTGCTGGCATGCTGATTTTCACCATGTCACCAGACCATTCCTGACATGGTGTTTTAAAGATGTGGAAACCGAAGCCCAGAGACATTAAATCCAGAGTCACATAGTCATGAAACCACTACATTTAAAGTAGATTCTCAGAAGGCTCTTGGCTGTTTAATGCCCTAAGCCCAGTAAGGATCTGTTCAAGGACTCCCAAGCCCAAGTGTCAGCTGCCTGAGAGAAGAGAGGGCAGAATTTGCACAAAGTCTGTGCTCATCCATCCATTTACTTCATCATCAAAAGGAACACAATACTGAACACAGAGTGAATGCTGTGTGAATTGCTGTCATACGTACAGTCTGGGGAGCAAGAAATAAGCTTGTGAACGTTCAGAGAGATTCTACGGTCATTACCGTTGCCACTGTGTGGGAATGGAACCCAAGGTCTGGCATATACTAAGCAAGTTCTCTACCACTGAGCTGCACCCCATCCCTTTTTAAGTGTAAAAAACAAAATCATTTTATTTTGAGGCAAGGTCTCACATAGTCCCACTGTGGGCATAGAAACTCAGAGCCAGCCGCAGCTGCCTTGGGAGGGTGCCAGTAGCCAGGACTGTCTCTCAGGAGTGCTCTCAGGGTCTGAGTGGGGTCCTCCAGGCAGCTTGTCAGGGCATGTGGGGTGAGGTGATGGTGAGATCAGGCAGGCTGGGTAAGGCCATGAGGTCAGAGACCAACTGAGTACCATTGTCCTAGGCTTCCTCCTGGGCTTTAGGCCACACCAGGGCTTAGGCACAAAATGAGTGCAGTGATCTAAGCCAGATGTGGAATTCAGAGCTGTGTCAGCACATAGCCCCACTGTGCAGGCTGCCCCTCTGGCCTTTCCAATGTCCCTCAGCTCCTGTCTCCGTTGTTGGAAAGGGTAGCAGGAGGCTGAGGGAGTATTTTATCAACTTGCCTTTGAGCCATTTCAGTTTATGCCTAGCTATGCTGTGCTGGTCCTCGGGGATTCCTGATGTGGAAAACACTGACCACAGACCTCGCCAATGGAAAAGAGGGTTTCAGAAGGCAGCATGGACCCTGATTGAGCTCTACAGTGTAGCCTTTCTGCCCATCTCGCAAATCTCCTTTCATTTCACAGCTTGAATTCCACTTTGGTACGCCAGTCCATCTAATCCCAGGAGTTTGTCTGGGCCTTGTGAGAAAACAGGCATGAAGGGGTGAGAATGGTAGGGGGTGGGCAGGCTGAGTCCAAGTACCATGAAAAGAGGCTGCTCCAAGGGCCAGGACAAACAGCCTCTCCTGGAACATGGCAGGCTAAGGAAGTCTATTAAAATCCTCTGTTCCATGTGTTTGGAGATAAGGCTCAGACCTAGCTAACCTTGGGTTCATTCCCAGCATAAAAAATCCTCAGCTCAAAACCCAGCTTAGCCACAACCTCCCTCAGCCCCTTCTCAGCTCTTATCTCCCATCATCCCATCCTTCTCACCTTTCCTAGTTATTTCTGAACATAGGGCCTTACCCCAGGACCTTTGCATTCACTGCAAACCACACACACCCCTGCACTGCAGACCTTCTGGGTGAGTAACTTTGAGTCACACATCTCCCGAGGGATGGGCTCTCCTGCACACTTTATTTTAAATTGTACTATTATTTCTCTGTGTTCCTTCCAAGGTTTTGCTTTTCTCTAGCTCACTAATTTGAACCTGACATGGTGTCTAATTTATTCATTTGTTGTGCTAATTGCCAGTTTTTTCCAGGAAGTCTGGAATTGACTTCTGTGTCCCTGGTACCTAAAACAGTATCATGATAGCTGGTAACAGAATAGAATCATCATGAGGAGGCCTTGAGGGAGGACCTGCTTCCCCATTTTATTATAATTTGTTATTATTATTATTTTAACATGGTCTCACTTTGTGGCCCTGGCTGCTCTGGAACTCACTATGTACAGCAGGCTGGCTTCTGCCACCACAGTGTTTGGATTAACTGTGTGTGTCATCACACCTGACTACTTTTGTACTTTTTTTTTTGGTCAGTTGGTTGGTTGATTTCTAAGACATCATTTAGCTATGTGCCTACAGGTTGTCCTGAACTCACTATATAGGCTAGCCTGACCTTGAACTCACAGTGGTCCATCTGCCTCTGTTTCCCCAGTGCCAGATTTAAAGGTGTCCTAACCCACCATGCCCCACTTGTTTACCCATTTTTTTTTAAGATTTATTTATTATGTATACAGTGTTCTGTCTGCAGGTATATCTGCAGGCCAGAAGATGCACCAGATTTCATTATGGATGGTTGTGAGCCACCATGTGGTTGCTGGGAATTGAACTCATGACCTCTGGAAGAGCAGCCAGTGCTCTTAACCGCTGAGCCATCTCTCCAGCCCCATTTACCCATTTTAAAAGGAAGGAATGTAGCAAGCACCCCAAACTGATTGGCTACTATGCTCAGGACCTTCATTTAGGGGCCACAGACCACTAAACACAGGAGGAAAGCCAGGGTCTCTGCTTTCATTTCCCACATGTCTCCTTTGGCTCACACTTCCACTTGGCTCTACATAATTCGTCGCCAGGGGCTGTCTCTCTAACCTGTCTCTTCTCCTTCCAGGTTGAAGGCATGGAGTTAAGTCACTGTCCTAAGCCTGCAGTCACTGCGGATTCCAGGAACAGCAGAACCTCCCAGGACAGACCACCCTCATCAGGTACATCTAACTTCAAACCTGGTCTCACCTGCTCCTAAACTGCAAGACCTTAAAAGCAGATTACCTCATCCCTCTGAGATTCTATTTTCTCATCTGCAGATGATACAGAAATGGCCTCCTCTAAGACTGTAATAACTTTAAATAAGGTTGATTATGAAAATTGCAGGAAGACATACAGAAAGATTACTACCTATTTACCCACCCATTTGTTTACCTACCCTTGATCCAACAACTGTCGCTCCACCTATCCTTCTTCTCGTCCACCCACCCACCTGCCTAGCTACCCACTAATCCACCCATCCATCCCCACCCACCCACTCATCACTGGGAGAAGACTCTGTTCACATGTCCTTTCCCAGTCCCCTGGCCTCTTGTGCCCATGACTGCCTACCCTTCCTTGTCATAGCATCAGCTTTCTCACCCTTCCAATCTCTTACTTCCAGGGACTTTTCTGTCTCTATATACATCCCCTCAGCCTCCTGCTGCTGGCAGAGCAAATCCAACCTTCACATTTCGCTGGATCCTCACCTTCTACACTGACCCCATCAGAGACTTCCAGTTCACATTGTAGAAGGAAGAGCAGAGGGGTGGGAAACAGCACTCACCCTTGGCCTCTACATTCCTTGCCAGCTGAGCCCAGGCCAGTGACTGGGAGTGAGAAAGGTGTTCCTACAAGGAACCAGTCACTCAACTATGAATGTATCAATGAAAGTAATGCTTGTTAGGCACTAGCACAGCAGTTCTCAACGTGTGGGTCATGACCCCTTTGGGGGTGGCATATCAGATATCCTGCATATCAGATATTTACATTATGACTCATAACAGTAGGAAAATTAAAGCTATGAAATAATTTTATGGTTGGGGGGGGGTCACTAAAACATGAGGAATTGTATTGAAAGGTCACAGCATTAGGAAGGTTGAGAACCAGTGCTCTAGCAAAACAGACCCTACCCTGTGAAACTTCAGTCTTGTTTCTCCTGACAAATAAGGGAGTGAGAGATTATACTTAAACCGTCAGATGTCATGCAAATTGGATGAGGAAAGGCGTCTACCCACACACACACAGGGTCTCGCCATGTAGCCCTGGCTACATGGCTTCAAACTCAAGGAGATCCTCCTGCCTCCACTTCTGCCTCTTGAGTGCTGGGATTACTACCATTCCTGGCTCAGTGGAAGGCTTTAAATATAAATATGATATGAGCTGACAGGTTCAAATGGGAGGCAAGAAATGCCCCTGCCCCAGCAGGTACTCTAGTGTCTCACCCCTACAGCAGTGGTGGCTAGAGGTGTCATAGGCACTGGAGGTGTCTGAGGCTCAGAGCCACTCACTAATGATTTCTAGGTTCTTGTGTCTCAGGGCAAAGAATTGGATGAGACACAGAGAAAGAAGTATTCTGGGAATGGAAGTGGGTTAGTGAGCTGAGGGAAAAGCGTGTGCTGAAAAAAACACTGAGCCACAAGGCTTTTGACCCTTCATAGGTTATTTACCATATAAGTCACAGCACCAGTCTTGGTACAGTGCAGGATTTCCCTTTGCAGCCCAAGGAGGAAAGGGTTTCCAGTCTTTCCTTGCCAACTGTTTTCTTTCTTTCGTATGTTAATCTTGGTGTCTCCTGCCACAGAAGTGCTAAGGGCAGAGCCTGTGGTGGGGATATTTTTGCTGAGAAGAGGGGAAGAAGGAGTAGCGGAGGGAGGAGGGCAAAGTTGTAGAAACTAAAGAATAAGTGGTCAAGGTAAGGGAGAAGGGAGGAAGAGCAGAGACTCCAGGCATGACCTCAGACTCAGGCCTGCTCCACCTGTGAAATGGGGTGCTGTGGCCCCTGTGGGGAGGACTTAAGAGAGGCCTCTAGTGGCAACTTGCTGCTTTTCTACCTCTGGGTACAGCCAGCATTCCTCTCCAAAATTCTTCCTGTCCTGGATAAGGGTCTTTCCTGAGCTTCAGTGTCTTAGACAGAGGTAGGGGGAGAAGTGGGGAGGCCTCCAAGGACCCCCACACTGCTCCCAGGAGCTAGGCTATTCCTGTCCCTGCAGCCATTAGTGCCTCTCTCAGCATCAATGGAGGCTCTAAGTAAGCTCAGCTCTCCTTGGAGACCTCCCCCTGACCAGGACCTTGGGAGATTAGTAACTCAACTTAATGGAGGACAAAGTGGAGCCCTTTACTGCTCTGGAAACTCACCCTCCCCAGCCTCAGTTCTCCACTACCCTCCCCTTTCCCAGCTGCTGTTCAAGCTCCAGTTGTAACCATGAAGTCAAATTAGTTTAAAGTTCAAAATGTTTCTATGAAACATGGAAATTGCAATGGAACCCGTCTTGGTTGGAACAACGATATTCTAAAGGAAAATGTCTGTCCCCTCCTTCAAGCTATCAAACTGTTGAGACGATGGAGCCCCCTCTCCAAACTGCAATTTCTCTAGGAATGTCATGTTGGGAGAAGGAAAAGGCTGAAGCTTGGGGCAACCAGAAGGGGATGGTCTAGTGGGAAAGGATTTCACACAACTTCTCAGCTTTATAGAGATTTGATCCTAGGCAGTAACAGTCAATGTGGGTGGGACTACGCCTTAGTAATGGATACATCTTGCCCTCTATTTAAACTTACTCCTTATGTCATGACTCAAAATACAGACTCAGGAGCCACTGAGCCTCTTTGTTTCTTCCAATGTAGCCACACTAAATAAATCTGTCTCTGATTTTCACTTGTCTGTTTGGTCCATCCATTGAGGACAGCTGGCTGAGCTTTGCTTGTTAGGGCTGCTGGACCCTTGAAAAACTACTACAGCAGTACCATTTTCTGCTTTTGGTTCTTTTGAGGTGCAGAGCTCTGCCCAGATGACTCTAGAATCCCACAGGCTTAGTCTGCCCCACCCTACCCCATCTCTGCATTAGATGCTGACAAGTGGGGGTCTCCTACTGGCTGGTAAGGCAAACCAGAGCACTTTCTGAGAACTCAAAGCTCAGAACTTGGCCACCAGGAAAGAAAGGGTCCCACATGAAGAAAGCTTTGGTGGGATTCCTGGCATCAGAGCCAACCTGCTGAGAACCAGAGCGACCTAGAGTAAGGACAAGGGAGGGGATGAGGTGAGATTGGCAGAGGGGGTTATAGGAGACCAATGAGGTGAGTCCGTAGTGGTGATTTACAGGAAGGGTTCAGCTTAGTGATACCCAGTACACAGGTAAATGCAGTTCTTTCCCCTCAACGTGCTCTCAATCTCTGTCCCAAAAGCCAGTTTTGCTACCCTTTCCCACCCACTACAGGCAAAGAGAGTCTCTTAAATTCAGGAATCTTCATAGAAGTGTCTTTTCCTGCCCACAAGGCCTAAGATTCCTCCATTAGTGACTAAAAGGGTAAGAGGACCTCCCTGTTCAGACTAGTGACTGATTCCTTCTTACAACCAAGAAAAAGGGCGTTCAACCATCTGCAGTCCCTCCAACAGCAACACACACTGGTGCATACAGAAAAACACACATACAGGAACACACAGAAATACACAGATACAAACAGAAACACAATGATACACGCAGAGACAAGACATATCCTGATAAACACAGGTACACACAGGCACACAGAAACATGTAGACACAAATAAAAACATACACATACAAATACACACAAAGACATACATACATAGAGGGACACACAAAGCACAGATAAACACATACACTGTCCTATCTGGTCCAGAGAATGAACTATGATGGCCCTGCTTCCGGTTTTAAATGAATGAGTTAATTAAGTTTATAGCAAGCAAAACTATCAGAAAGGGAGAAACAGCTGATACTTAGTAAAACGTTAGTGACTAGAGAAAGCCAAACTGAGATAAATCACACCAGTAAATGAACAAAGGAAGCCATCTGGAATTCTCAATGGAGCTTCCAGTCAGCCTGCATTCCCAACTGAGATAGCCCTTGGTGGAGAGCCCTCCTGCTCCCCACCCTCATTACAGGCATTATCACATCCTGGCACAAACAGTTACAATGTCCATTGGAAAGAGCTACCTTCTAGCTATTGTCAAAGACACAATGTTTTTAACAGCCTAGTCAGCTGCTTGCTTTTTCCTTTCTCCTTGTTACAAAGTTAGGGGGCCAGCCTGACTCAGGACAACAAACTTGGGAAGCAAAAAGGGAGGGTCTTCTGCCTAGAGTCCATTTTGAACAAGTTTAAGCAACACTTGACAATTTACCAATATAATGTACATTACAGACACACAGTCATACATTCATATACATAGACACAGACACACGGTTATTCATACAGATACATAGACAGAGACACATGGTTATTCATGCAAATACATAGACAGAGACACACGGTTATTCATACAAATACATAGACAGAGACACATGGTTATTCATACAAATACATAGACAGAGACACATGGTTATTCATACAAATACATAGGCACAGACACAGTTATACATACACAGTTATAGACACAGACACATAGTCATATATATACATACATAGACACACAGAAATATGTTGAGACACATACTTCAGCTTTGAAAATACTTGTAGCTCTCTTTACGCACTGATGGACTCATCATAAAACAATCAAGCATTTTAGCAGTTTCTCTGGAAGGACACCAAGACAGTACTTTCAACTGTTCTCCTTCAAGCAGGTCCTTGATACTCCCCTTTCCGTCTGGAAAGGCAGTGCTAAAAATACAACGCCAGCCCCCTCCCACTTGGCAGGGACCAGCCTGCCTTTCCTGGGGTCAGGGAAGGCTCTAGCACTTCTCTGACAGCCTGGAACAAGGGAGCTGATAATTCTGTTTCTTCATCCCCTGGTCCCATGAGGAGCAACACAAGGAGCAGAGGTGTTGAGAGTGGAGGCAACAGCATACAGATAAACTATTTTAAAAAAGCCAGAGAAGCCAGTCAAGGAAAGACTGGAAATCCTTTCCCACTTTGGATGGTAAATGGCAAACTCAGGTTAGCACACTCAAGAAAAGCCTGCACTGTACAGATGTGGGAGAGACAGGTGCTAGCTAGGTAAATGACCTATAAGGGTCATGAGTCTTGTGGCTCAGTACTTTTTTCCTTTTTTAATAAGCTTTCTATATGTCTAACCATGTGTCCTTCATCCAATTCTATGCCTTGGCACACCAAAGCCTAAAAGCTCTAGAGAGTGCACCTGTAACTCAGATCTAGGCCAGCAACAATGAGGAGCTCCAGCATGGTGGGTGAGTGGGAGCAGAGGGAGACAGTTCACTGTCACAGCCATCGGCCTAGGAAGGGCCCAGGCCCTGCTGAGCTGCCAGGCAGCCTCCACCCTAGGATTCTGGGAGGCATCTAATTCAATTCCCATTCTAATTAGGATAATCTAATTCTAAGAATCATGAGGTCTGTAATTCCCGATGACTCCAGTGGATTTAAGTCCATCCTCTTTTCTACATACCATACGACTGGAGTCCCAGCACCTGTCACACTCCACACGCGCAGGCCCAGTCAAGGATCTCGGAAACCCTGAACCAGCTTCTTTCTGATCCTGGGGCTCCACAACCTTAAGGTTGTCCTCTGCTTAGCAGTAAGAAGCTGTCCCCCCCCCCCCCACACACACACACCCAGTGTCTCTCACTGTGCATCCCAGGGAAGGGCACAGAATGCACACTCACTGAACAAATGGGGGTGAGTGGATCCTGATGTCACAACAGCCTAAATTAGTCACCCTCCTGGCTGAGACCTGAAGCTCAGAGAGTGTTCTTTGATTGGCCCAGGGAGTGGATCAGCCCCTCTTGGTTAAGAAGCACTTCACACATGCCAGGGGTGGGATGCTGAGTGGCCAGCCTACAGCATCTCTCTGACAAAGTTACTGAGGGACTAGTTGACCACCTGGCCCCAAGGCCTATCTGTCCAGACTTGCCATCTCCTACAGCCTCTGAAATGATTGCAGGCCCACCCTAGGGTCCAGCTGCTTGCTGCTACCAGTCAGGGTGTCCCTCACCACAGCTTGACACCTTTTCTCAACAGTTCTAATGGACTGCCTGAGCTCTACAATGGCTGACAGGTGCAGATCCCTCAAAGATCTGAGGACCTCTGAGGCCTGGGGGTTGGGGTCAGGGAGTGAGCACACTGCCAGGAAGTAGAGGGTAGGAACAAAGGCCCAGTGGGGGTTGGGGCTAATGGACTGCTAATGGCCTTGCAGCTGGGCCCTAGTGGCCCCTGGTTCCCTAGGCTCTGTTAACTCTGATAATGAATGTGCTCCTCCCATAGTTGGCTCTTCTTTGGAGGGCCCAAGGTCATCAGAGCCTAGTGGGTAAGTGGCACACTCCCTATTTCCCTCTCTTGTACTGCAGGGCACTCAAGAAGCTAGGCATTCAGCTGGTAGTGACCAACAGAGCAATGCCACTGTCTCTCACTACATGTTGTAAAACCAAGTCTTCATACATAAATCTGGTCTCACTCACACCTTCCCTCCTCATCTGATGCTTCTGGCACCCTCCTGCCACAGACCCCAGCCTCCAATCCTGGCCGGAGAAAGAAGGCTGTGGCCAGCGTCCATTTGACACAGCAAACCAGGTGTCCAGCCACACATCTCCTCAGAGCCGCAGTAACAGCGTGAACAAAGGGACAAGACAGCATGGCATAGCCTCGAAAGTCCCAGCTACGTGTGAAATTTGCGTTTGGAGCACTTGGGCAATTGGAAACTAAGAATGGGCTTATCAAATGATAAGATGAATGGTGCCAGGTGCTGGAAAAGTTCTGGTTGTAGGAAAAAAAAAATGCAGAGCCAGAGATGGCAGTTGGATAGCTAGATAGGTGGAAGGTGGATAAGTCGGGGAATGGTGTACTGGTAAGAGGGTGGTGGGGTGGCAGTATGTGGGTAGATGACGCGCAGATCAGTAAACAGAGGGGTGAGCACATGAGCAGGTAGGTAGAAAGATAGATGGCTGATCCAACTGGACTTAGGATAACCGGAAGAACGGGTGGATAATGCGTGAGCAGACAACCAACTGATTCTCCTAGTCTACTTGTTGGATAATTGTTAAGATTTTTCCATGCAAGTGTGGGTTTGAGAAGCTGGTTCTGGAAGATTGGAGGTCATAATGTATCTCTGAGATGTCTGACAGCCCCCTGACCTTCTAGGGCCCTAGGGGTTTGTTGTTGTTGTTTGTTTGTTTAATCTCACTCCTTCCAGCTAGAGCCAGCACCAGCCTTTGCAAGGTCTCAGTTTCCCCACACAGACTTTGCTCAGGCTATTTCCTCTGCTTGGACACTCTCTTGAGCCTATCCTACTCCTCTCTTCCTCCTACAAGGCCCTCTAGATGCGCTCAGGGCTGTCTAGGTTCCTGCAAGCCCTTGGCCTGTACCCAGTGAATCTGGGGCCCATGATCTGTCCACAAGGATAAAAAGACCAGGAACAAGAAATAGCAGCCCATTATTCTGCTGTTTCCAGACCTTGACCAAGTGCCAGGCCTTCATTCAGCCTCTCGACACCCAGTTTTTTAGTGGGACTGAGAGACAGCTGGTAACCACCTCTAGCTCTCTGAATGGATCCCACACCCCTAGATCTTTGTCTAAAAGCTTTCGGTTATTTTGTTTGGGGTTGAGGCTGTTTTGTTTGGGTGTTTCTGGGTTGAAATTGTTTTAGTTTTGGATTCGAGACAGAGTGTAACTGTATAACCCAAGCTAGCCTCAGACTTACAGTAATCCTCCAGTCTCTGCCTCTCATGTGCTGGGTTGCAAGTGAATGCCATGCCACCCAGGTTGTCTAAAAGATCCTTTGGGTAGGAGTGCTGAGGGCAAAGGCTACTGAGGACAGAGCCAGGGACTCTGGCCACTATAGCAACTCTGTCATAAACAAACAAACAACTCTGTCAGCCACAACCATTCTGTCCCTTCCCTACTCTGCCTGACCTTGGATAACTACCTGAAAGTTCCACCGTCTTCCAATAGTGCCACAGGAGGCCCCAGGAGCAAGGGCTGTGCAGCAGAAAGCAGCCCAGGCAAGTCCCAAGGCCCTGGTTTTGGAGGAGAACTAAGCAGACAAGCAGCAGCTATTGTGGGAGAGGCTTCAGCACTGGCAAAGGTGGCGGCTAGAACCTGCAACTCCCAGACAGAAGTGGGAGCAGAAGTGGGCTTCAGGGGGGAGTCTGGTTTCCCAGACCATGGGTCCTGCTGGACTTTGCTTTATGTCATGGGGCGTGTCTCGAAGATTTGAATCAGGGATAGGATAGTCTACCTGGTTTTGTTTAAATTGAGGTACTCTCTACATGGCATAAAAATGTTTCATTGTTAACAGATCCAGGTCTGGTGGTTTATGTCTATAATCCAGCATGTAAGAGGCTGAGGCAGGAGGATCACCGTGACTTTGAAGCCAGCCTGGGCTACCTAGTAAGACCCTGTCTTTTAAAAAAAAATCCAAAAAAAGTAAAATACAGCATAGTGCTATTTGGTGTATGTGTACTGTTATGTATTGTCTAGTTACAAAATGCTTAGTTTATCCCAAAGAAAAGCTTACGCCTGTACACCTTGCTCCCTCTGCTGCAGGGAGGCAGTTACTAGCCTGCTTTCTGCCCCTCGTGGTCTTTGTGGGCACTTCATGAGAGTGGAGCCACACATAGGTGGCCTGGTGTGCTGGCTATCTTCCCTTGGCACCCTGTCTTCACCGTCTGTCATGTAGATGCATGGACCAGAACCTGCTTCCTGTGCAGGTTTGTGGCTTGACTGAGGCTTGCTTATGTATTTGTGTGATGATGGGCATTACAACTTAGGATTGTCTTCACCTATAAGAGAGTACTATAGAAGTGTGGGAGTGCCTGGACTTGTTGTGAGGATTTGCTATTTTCTGAGATGACAATGATGCTAGGAATGGCCCAACTCAGGACCTTTTCATTAACTGTTCCCTGTGCCTTGAATGTTGTACCTCAAATCTGAATCTTCACCTTAATCCTTGTCCAGCTGTCTCCTATTCAAGGAAGCATGAGCCCTTCCCCTGCTTTCTGTTTCCAAGGTACCAGTTGCTGCTTGATATTTACCAGTCTCCTTAGCTTGAATATCAGCTCCACAACTCCATTACCTGGCACAGAGTTGGTGCACAGTCTTGATAAGTGTCATCGAATAAAGAGGACTCACAGGGAGCAAGCTCTGGGCAAACGCCACTGTGTCCCTGGGGAGCCCATGATATTCACCCCATTCTTTCCTTCACTGCTGTAGCTGAACACATGCTGACTAGAGCTATTCATTCACTGTATGGGTCCAAGGTGAGTAAGTTAACAGCCACACACTAGTGGAGACAAGTGACTGATGTGCCTGTACATCCACGGGAAACCAGAGTACTCAGGCTGCTTCCTAGCTAGGCCAGGGAAGAAGCACAGCAGGTCATGCCCTGGGTGACTGTGGGTCAGGCTCACTCTTTTACCCCAGGTCTGAGCCTGAGCTCCTTTCACAGACAGGCTGTAGAGAACCCTCAAGCAGAGCCCAACTTTTCCTGTTGACTCCTCCTTCATCCTGACCCTAGTTCCTCCCTCTGTACATCCCGGTCCATCTGTTGGACCCACATTGCACTTCCTCAGTCAGTACCCCCTATGCAATAGCACACCAGTAAGGGGGGGAGTGGCATCCTCATGTCACCAAGGTCTCTGCAAAGGCTCTCCCAACCCCAGATGCCCAGTTAGTAGATGGCAAGATGGTAACATGGTACTTGCAGCAGGGAAGGTCGAAGTGGGAAGCAAGGCTCAGGGAATGACTGGATTAGGGAGCCCCTGCCACGGCCCTTGGAGCTGCATGGGAGGACGTGAATTCTGACCCTCCATGACTGCAGGAGCCTGGCCGTGTCATTGCACCTCTCTGAGCCTGTTTACCCAGCATTTGGTGGGAACATACCTTTCACCTAGCCACAAAGAGTGCCCCCTGCCCTAGACAGGGAGCAGCCTTGGTGGTGGGGGAGGCGAGCCCAACCCAACCCAAAATAGACTGGGATGGCAAGATGATGAAGGCCGTGCCCAGCTGGATGGCAGGAGCCTGTAATTGATTACTCTGCACTAGACATGAATAAAATATCGGCCTCTGCTCTATCCTGGGTTCGCTATTTGCTAAGGGGGACAGGGCTCATTTGTAAGGTCACCTCCAGTCATTCCTCCTCAAGGCAGAGAAGACCCTGCCCCTTTTCCCTCTCCTTCCCCTTATACTAACTTGGCTTCTTGGTGCCTACAGGACACACTGAGACTCTGGATGAATGGCTGTCCTCTTTCCCTCTTGCCAAGCCCACAGACCCACTCTGCTCCCTGCAAACAGTCACTTGCCCATGGCTTTGCCTGTATGCTGGCTGTACCTCCCTCTTTTTCATTCTGATATAATACCTGCCACTCACACCAGGCTCAGTGAAGGAGGCTGTTCAGGAAGCTTTGGCTGACTCTAAACAAGAACTTAAAACAAGGTTCATTCCCACCTTGAGCATTGTAGTGTTGTTTCCAGCACACAGGCCCCCCTGCCTGGTCTCAGGGCCTTCCTCCTTGCCAGAATCCTGACCCATCTCCAGTGCAAACCCAATTTCATCCTCCTGGATCCACCATTCTTTACCCATCTCATTATGAAAGGCCTAATGTCACATGGGTGACTAGATACACATGGGTGAAGGTCACACAGGTCTGGCTGGCCACCCGGGAGGGGGGGTCAAGATTGCCATCAATGACAGGTCTACAAGCCCAATAATGACAAACTCCTGACAGCTGAGCAAGAAAGCTAACAGCAGCATGTTTGTACAAACAGGATGCCCATGGCAAGAATGGGGTGACCTGATGCACCCAATTAAAACAACAAAAAACAGGACAGCATTCGTACTGGCTGTCCCTTCTGTTCAGTCCAAGGGCCACAAAGAAGATCTGCAACCCGTTATATATAGTCTAGGTATTTTTTCTTATTACAGTGATGAACACCAATGCCAACCACAGCTTGGGTAGGAAAGGATTTATTTAAAATACATGTCCACATCATAGTCCATCATTCAGGGAGGAAGGAGCTGATGCAGAGACCATAAAGGAGTACTTGCTCCTCATGGTTTTCTCAGCCCATATTTTTATACATCCAAGACCACCAGCTCAGGGGTAGCACTGGCCCACAGTGCTCAATTATAAGTCAAGAAATGCCCGATAGAATTGCTTATAGGCTAATTCAATGGAGGCATTTTTTTTTCAGTTGAGGTTCCATCTTCCCAGATGACCTCAGGTTGTGTCAAGTTAACAAAAAATAAAAATAAAACACAAAAACAAACCCACCTAACCTCACAGTGTGCAAACCTCTAGAAGTGTGCGTGAGAATTCACTGGTTGTCCCTAGAGAAAAAGCTGTAGGACTAAGGGCAGTCAGGGTAGGGGAGCCTGTGCACAGTGGGCCTTTGGGTTTGGGGTCCCCCACTCCCATCCTGGTATTTCATAGTGAAGACCATCAGAGTAGGGAAGCTTGTAGCCCAGAGATGAGTGGTGGCAACGACTCCAGCAGCCCTGCCTAGCTTGTCCAGCTGCAGCAGCTGCCACAATTGACCACGAGGAAGGCACTGTGGGATAGAGAGGTGCTGGGAAGAGCTGGGGAAGCTGGGAGATGGAAGTAGACAGCAAGGGCTGCGCAGAAAAGTGTCCAGGCCAGTCTGTACTCAGGGGTTAACAGAGCACAGAACAGGCTGAGAATGCCAGTCTCTTCCTGCTGCTGCCTCAGTGTGTATGAGAATGTGCATTGCTTGCAATGTCCTCACCCTCAGACTTGCTGTCTGACTCAGGCTAGACTGGAACCCTGTGATACATACCTGCAGGCTGTCACAGACTGGGCTGCATGAGTATATAGTGATCTGTGTGTGTGTGTGTGTGTGTGTGTGTAAACAAGTATGTACACCATGTGTTGTGTGTGTGCATGTATGTGCACCCATGTGTTGTGTGAGTGTGTGTGTGTATGTGTGTGCATGCATATTCATGTGCATTTTTATCTATGCAGTATATAGCTGACTCTCCAAGCCATGGATCCTACAAACACAAATTAAAAATAGTTAGGGAAGTTGGAGAAGTGGCTCAAAGATTAACAGCACTTGTGGCTCTTACAGAGGGCCCAGATTCCATTCCCAGCACCACATGGCTGCTACCAGCTATCTGTAACTCCAGTTCCAGAGGATCCAACACCTTCTTGATGCTGATAACAATAGATGCCACAGACATACATGCAGGCAAAACACCTACACACATAAATTATATAAGTGTTTTTAAATAAATAGAAAGTCAGGGAGGCTGGAGAGATGGCTCGAGCAGTTAAGAGCACTTGCTAGTGCTCTTCCAAAGGTCCTGAGTTCAATTCCCAGCAACCACATGGTGGCTCACAACCATCCACAATGTGATCTGATGCCCTCTTCTGGCTGCAGGTGTACGTTCAGATAGAGCATTCATATGCATAAAATAAAATAAATCTTTTAAAATAAATAAATAAATAAAAAGTTAGAAAGTCAAATGTGGTGCCTGATATCTGTAATCCCTGGCATGGTAGAGGCTACATTGGGGCAGTGGGGTGGAAGGTGGGGGGTGGAGTTGTTATAAGTTTGAAGCCAGACTCACTACACAGATAGGAAAAATAGCCTAGACAACAGAATGAGACCTTGTCTCAAAAAAAAAGACCCCCTAAACAAATATAGAGAATAGGCAACTTAGTTCTCATACTGATTCCTTAGCAAGTAGGGGTGGGGCAGTCTCAGGCATGGGTTTTGTTACCAGTTAGTGGGACACTTTACCCTAGTGGAGCTGCCATGTTGGGCCCCAGAACAAGAGGAAGCTCTTAGCCCTCATGTGACAGATAAACTGAGGGGGCTGATGATATGTGGAGGTCCCTATACCAGAGGAGTAGGCTAAGGTAGGAAAGGGAGTAGAAAAAGGGAGCTGTGATTGAGATGTAACTTGAATTAATAAATGTATAAAAAATAAATTTAAGAAAAAGGAACAAACAATGTGGGGAATTTCTGCTGTTAAGGTTGAAGTCTGGTATCAACAGAAAGCCATTGAGCTTGGTACCAAATGACAGACTCCCTTTTTTTCAACAGAATCCTTACCTTAGCCTGATCTGGGGATCCTCTAAGGAGTGTCATATAGACTTCAGGGAAGTTACAGGCCCGTTTCTTGATAAGAAATCTGCCTATTGAACACCTTGGGATTTCTAAAAGTACTTCCCCATTCTAATGGTGCTCTGGTTTTCAACTAAAGACATTTGTCTATGACTCCAACCATACCTCAAGTTCATCCCCCACCTCCACTGCCCATGGGATAATTAGGTACTACATTTCCTTTCTTCTGATAGGACCATACCCAGCAAATCAAACACATTCTCCTCCAAAACCCCTCCCCACTGTCCAAAGGTTTATAATGTCCCTGATTCACAAAATAAACTATCTTTCCACCATGACTACCTGAGACTTGACTGTTTATTTTGGGCTTGGGAAGGAAGCACTCTTCCTTCCATAAAGAATCTGCCACCACTGCTGGCCTAGTTAGGCCTGCTCAGGGTGCAGCCTTTCACCTAGCCTCACCTGACTGCCTAGCGAGGTGTGGTGGCTCACACCTTTAATCCCAGCACTCAGGAGGCAGAGGGAGGCAGATATCTATGAGTTCAAGGCCAGCCTGGTCTACAAAGCAAAGCCAGGACAGCCAGGACTACACAGAAAAATCCTGTCTCAAAAAACAACAAAACAGCCGGGCGTGGTGGCTCACGCCTTTAATCCCAGCACTTGGGAGGCAGAGGCAGGTGGATCTCTGTGAGTTCGAGGCCAGCCTGGTCTACAAAGCAAGTCCAGGACAGCCAGGGCTGTTACACAGAGAAACCCTGTCTCGAAAAATCAAAAAAAAAAAAACAACAACAAAACAAAAAAGAATGCAGGGGGCTGCAAGCTGGATGCAAATGTATCACTTTATACAAAGGACTTGAACAATAATGGCTTTGGGTATCTGGGGACTCCATCCTTGTGTATCTATTTGCATGCTGTGTATGTGTTCCCTCTTGAATCCCCACTGGCCAAGGCCATGTCTCATGGTGGCTGTCACCCTCACAGTCTTGACCCCAGGAAGAAAGTAGCATAGACTGCCAGTCGGCCCAGCTTAGACACTGCTTTCCCTAGAACAGGCCTTTGGTTCACATTAGGTGCCCCCACCTTGGGTTCAGACACAGGTAAACCCTGTCTCCTAACCCCTACTGATTACTTTCATACCATATGGGGAGACCATTGCACACAGTCTTCTTTCCACAGGCAGACTCCTCACAGTGCCATGAAGACTAACTAGCATACACAGGTAGATATTGCCAGAGTAGGGTCCCAGCTTGGTGACTACCACATGACCCTGAAAAGTCTTGCTTTCCTCATGGGCACAAGGGGCATATTCATTTTGAGCCTAGGGGCCTATGCAGCCTCTATTCCAAGCTTCTTGGAAAATAGGGGTAGACAGAGGAACAAGGGTGTGGCAGGGGTCTGAAGACAAGGAGAAGGGGTAAGCAAGTGGCTCTACTTTTACAACATGGAACAGGCAGAACCTAGCAGCCCATAGGCTGAGCCCTACCAGGACTCTTGGAACCACTGGGGAAGAAATTGGGGAAAAGAAAGAAGCAAACTTGGAGTCAGCCACAGCCCTGAGATACAAAGCCAAAATCACAAAAGAAGCCCCTTCATCTCCCAAACAGTGTTCCCTCAGAAGGGATAGTGTTAGAGACTATGTAGGTGGAAAGAGACAGAAGGACTCTCAAGCTTTGTAAACATGAAATGGAGTCCCAGCCAGGAATGACACACATACTTGTAATCCCCATGCTCCAAAATGAAGATTGAAGAATGACAAATTTGAGGCCAACCTGAGCTACATAGCAATTCTGTCTTTAAAAACAGAGAAAGACAAAAGCAAAAGCAAAAACAGTCCATATGATCACTCAGAAAACAAGACCAATAGTTGACAAATGGGATTCTGTAAAATTAAAAGGCATCTGTTGGCAGTGGAAGCTGTTCATCAAATAAAGTGGCATCCTACAGAATGGCAGAAAATCTTTACCATTATACATCCAGTAAAATTGGTATCTAGAATATACTAAGAACTCAAGAGACTAAGTGTCAGTAAAATAAACAGCCTAATCAAAGCATGGGCTATAGAACTGAACAGAGTTCTCAAAAGAAGAAATATAAATGGCATATATATGTGTCTATATATATATCTATATAGTCTATGTCTATAGTTAATCTATACATATATGTCTATCTGTATATATATGTCTTAATCAATGTTCTATTGCTATGAAGAGACACCATGGACATAGCAATTCTTATAAAAGAAAGTATTTAATTGGGGCTAGCTTACAATTTCAGAGGTTTAGTCCTTTATCAGCATGACAAGGAGCATGACAGCACACAGGCAGACATGATAGCTGAGAGTTCTTCTACAAGCAGCGGGAAGAGAAAGACTCTGAGCCTGGTTTAGGCCCTTGAAACCTCAAAGCTCATTCCCAATGACATACTTTCTCCAACAAGATCATGCTTACCCCAACAAGGCCACACCTCCGAATCTTTTCAAATAGTGCCACTCCCTGATGACCAAACATTCAAATCTATCAGCCCATGGGGGTCATTTTTGTTCAAACCACCACAGTATATGTATATGTTTTTTGAGACAGGGTCTTACTATGTAACTCTGGCTGTCCTGGAACTCACTATATAGACCAGGCTGGCCTTGAACTCATAGAGATCCACCTGCCTCTGCTTCCCAATTTTGGGATTAGAGACATGTACCACTACACCAGGCCTTACATTTTAAAGTATGTTGCACATTATTAGTCATAAGGAAAATGCAAATTGAAACTACTTTGAGATTCCATTTCACCCCACTCAGAAATGGCCACCATGAATAAAGGAAATGGCAACAGATGCTGGTGAGGCTGTGGGGAAAGGGGAGCCTTAGCTACTCTTAATAAAAATAAATATTGAACCAGGTGGTGGTGGTGTACACTTTTAATCCCAGCACTTGG
Source organism: Lophiomys imhausi (assembly GCA_907164525.1). Taxonomy (NCBI): domain Eukaryota; kingdom Metazoa; phylum Chordata; class Mammalia; order Rodentia; family Muridae; genus Lophiomys; species Lophiomys imhausi. The sequence continues at coordinate 9,198,752 of CAJQZJ010032004.1, forward strand.
GAGGAAGAGGCAGGCAGATCCCTGTGAGTTCAAGACCATCCTGATCTACAGAGATAGTTTCAGAGCAGCCATACAAAGAAACCCTGTCTATAAATAAATAAATAAATAAATAAATAAATAAATAGAATTGGTATAGCCACTGAAGATGTCAGTGTGAGTTTTCAAAACAAAGCAAAACCTTGAAATAGAACTATTATATTATCCAGCTATACCACTCCTAGGCATATACCCAAAGGAATACACCCCACAACAGAGATACCTGTAATCCATGTTCATTGCTGCTCTATCCATAATAGTTAAGAAATGGAATCAGCTTAGATGGCCAATAACAGATGAATGGATAATGCAAATATAGTTCATAAGCAAAATGGAATTTCATTCAGCTATAAGGAAAAATTAAATTATGAAATTTATAGGAAAATAGGTGGGACTGGAAAACATGATACTAAATGGAATTAACTAGAAAGACAAATGCCAGGAGACATGAAAGATCCTGGTGAAAATGACTGCTTTGTAAACTAATATTTTTTAAAAGCCATTTGAATGGGGGTGTCCTGCATTCATGGACAATGCTTCCCCCAGAAGACCTAGGATATTAAATAAAAGTCCCAATGCCAGTTGTGGGGTGTGGGCCTCCTCCCTAGGAGTTATTTGTCCAGCAGGCACCAGAGCCTCTCAGAACACCACAGGTTATTGCCACTGCTCTTGGTTTCTAGTTATAACTAGGTGGTAAGACCTTATTGCTGAAGACATACACACTCTGGTTGCAGAACACAGAGAAATCATTCTCAAACTGACAAAGACACTCTTCCCTGATGACTAGTTTTCATAGTTCATATGTAGGCCTCTGGGGAGGAAACTCATCAATGGATTTATCCAGAGGTGGACCCTGTATGCTATAGTACCAACCCACCAGGCAATATGTCCTACCGACTGACACAATAGTGGCCTGACTGTTATGAGAGTAACTAATTACTTTCTGATTGGATTGGAAGCCTGTTCCACAGGTAGGGATTCATGTCTGGTACTGCAGACCTGGACAAAACCTCATAGCTGAAGATGTCATAGTCCCCAGGAAGGAAGTTGCTACTGCCACTTTGCTAAAGTGTCTTAAAACTGTTTATGTTTATTCTCCTAAGTCAGTGCTATTATCAACCTTGGTCATAAAAGCTTCATTTTCAATGGGTAGCGGTCAAGACAGACTTATAACTGATCAAAATGCTGAGAATGAGTCACTACTCAGCTTGAAATGGAGCATCTACATCATCTCCCCACCAAGGCTCAGGAACATCATAGAAGAGGAGGAAGAAGAAATGTAGGAACCAGAAGATGGAATAGGTTGTTGTAAAATGCTATCTTCTGGGTATGACATGGCAATTTTGCTTAAGAACTCCAAGCGTCTAAGGTGTCTTCTTGTTTTTCTGTTCCTTTGGTAAAATGCCCTGACTAAAGCAATTTAAGGGAGAAAGCATTTGTTTTTGCTTCCAGCTCCAGAGGAGAACAGTCCATCGTGACAGGGAAGGCATGGCAGCAGGAGGATGAAGTCAATATTGCATCAGCAGGGAAAAAACAGGGAGTAAAGCAAGGTTCTGAGACCTCAAAGTCCATCCCTGGTGACTTACTCCCTCTAGCAAAGTTCTACCCCCTAAAGGTCTCATCATCCCCCCAAACAGCACCACCCTCTGGGAACATGAGCCTGTGGAGGACATTCCACATTCACACTGCAGCACTCTGTCCCTGGCCACCATGTGCTCAGGCCATCTCATGATCCAGAACACATTTATCCCAACTCCAGAAGTCCTCAGTCTGTAACAGTCCCAGCACTGCTCAAAAGACCAAAGTCTCTGCTGAGACTCAAAACATTCTCTTAACTATGACCCCTCCCCCATAAAATCATAAACAAATCATACTTCTAACATACAAGGACACAAAGTGCACCTTTCCTTTCCAAAACGGAGGAAGAGAGACATAGGGAGAGAAGATTGGACCATATCAAGACTGAAACCTAGCATGGTTCGGTGGTTTGAATATAAATAGCCCTCACAGGCTTATAGATTCAAGTTCTTGGCCACGGAATGACATTATTTGAAAAGATAAGGAAATATGGCCTTGTCGGAGGATGTGTGTCACTGGGGGTGGCTTTGAGGTTTCAAAAGCCCATGCCAAGCCCCGAGTCTCTCTCTGGGCCAGCAGATTGGGATGTAGCTCTCAACTACTTAGCCAGCACTGTTTCTGCCAGTTTGCCTTCATGCTTCTCACCATGATGATAATAACGGACTAAACCTCTGCAACTGTAACCAAGCCTCAGTTAAATGCTTTATTTAAGAGTTGCCTTGATCATGGTGTCTGTTCACAGCAGTAGAACACTGACTAAGACACATGCCAAACACCAAATCCAGTAGCACATGCAAATAACTGGGCTATTCCAATCCCTGCATGCAGCCCTACTGGGCAAACATTCCACAACTCTGGCATCCCCAATGCTTTGGGCTTTCCATTAGAACCACAGCCTTACATTTACAGCTTCGTGGAATGGCCTCCCAGAGCCTCCTCCTCACAAGGACTCTGATCCTGCCACACATTATCTGGCCATGGTGGCTCTCTAAAACATCAGATGAAGAATCTATTATGCCTTCAACCTTGCATCTTTTATGCCTCCAAAACCAGTATCACACTGACAAAACTGCCAAATTCTGCTGTCAACCGAGGGAGAAGCTTAGACCACAGTTAGAGCATCCTCTGTTTGTCGGTGCTGGTGAAGACATCCTTAGACAGCTGTGCTTTCTGAGCAGGAATCTTGGGCTGTCCTCTTTCACAGGTTGGAGGCTTCGCTGGGTGAGCCCTTGCCTCCCAGGGCAGCTTTCCTTATATTCCAGTGCAGAACAGGAGGGTTCTCTTGAATGGTGTTGATCTCTTGCAACAGCCTCTTTTTCCATTACGTTCCTTGGACATGGTCTTAATTGACCCAATCTTAAGCATCCCTGAATGTTTTTCTCTCCAAACCGCAGGTTCTTTCTCCCTCACTTGTTGCTCTTTTTCACTGTAGACCTGTCTAAGAGGAACTAGGAACCACAGACTCGATGTCATAATTTTTAAAACTCTCCTCCATCAGAGAAAATACTTTCTTACTTTTAGATTCAGCCTCACCCAAATTCTCAGAAAAAGGCTAGAAGGCAGCCAGAGTTGTTGCCAGAATATAATCTGAATGATTGGCCTCTAACCCAGTTACCTACAAAGTCTTTGTTCTCCTCTGAAACTTCATGTTCTAGTTAGGGTAACTGTTGCTATGAAAACACTGTGGTCAAAAGCAAGTTAGAGAGGAAAGGGTTTATTTGGTTTACACTTCCACATCATAGTCCATCACTGAAGGGAGTCAGGACAGGAACAGGGTCCTGGAGGCAGGAGCTGATACAGAGGCCATGAGGAATGCTGCTTACTGGATTGCTCATCATGGCTTACTCAGTTTGCTTTCTTACATTGTTGGTTGTAATCCTAGCCTTTAGTGGCTGAGTCATCTCTCCACCCCCCCGTCTGCTTTCTTATAGAACCCAGGACCACCACCCCAGGGATGGCACCACTAACAATGGGAGAGGCCCTCTTCCATCAATCACTAATTAAGAAAATACATTACAGTTGGATCTTATGGAGGCATTTTTTCAACTGAGAGTCCCTCCTTTCAGATGACTTTACTTTGGGTCAAATTGACCTAAAACTAGCCAGCACACCTCACAAGCCAGGCCTACATTTTTCTTGGCCGTCTAGTCTCCCAAAGTCCTATCAGAGCAGCTTAATGGTCCCATCATTAAGCTCTGCTTACTGCATTCAAAGACTTTCTAACCTGAAATTCCAAACTCTTCCAATTCTTCCCACAAATCAGTTCTGAAACAAGGTCAGATTTATCATAGTAACATCCCCACTTCTCAGTACCGATTTTTGCCTTTGTAACTTTTCTGCTGCTATGATAAAATATCCTGACAAAAGCAACTTAAGAGAAAGGATTTACTCTGGCTCATAGTTCTGTAGAGGATACAGTCCACCATGCTGGAGACAACATTGTGGTGGATGTAAGAAGCCTGCCCTTCATATTACAGTGATAATATGGAGGCATAAAGGAAACAGGAAGTGGGGCCAGGCTACAAAATCTCATGATCTGCCCCCACTGACCTACTTCCTGTTATAACCTTCCCAAACAGTGCCACCATATTCAAGTACAAGCCTACGAGTGACACTTCGCATATAAACTACAACATACAGGTAGCTGCACAGGATCAAGCCAGTCAGCAGTCCAGCATGGGTGAGAGATGGACTCATGGGGCTCCACTGCAAACTGAGGAACTGTTAGGAATTGAAGAGGAGACAATGGGGATGTGTCCACTGGCAGGTGACCCATGCTCTGGAGGATGGCCCCACATCCATGTGCGTGCAAGCAGCAGAAACTGGACCCAGTGAGTCATAAAGATGAAAAGAAGAGGGAGCACATTGGAGGAGTCCAGATCAAATAGGAAAGTTGGAGATGATATGATCAAGATACACTTATGAAATCATCAAAGAATATTCTTTTTTAAAAGGATCTGAAGCTGGGCGTGGTGGCACACGCCTTTAATCCCAGCACTCGGGAGGCAGAGACAGGCGGATCTCTGTGAGTTCAAGGCCAGCCTGGTCTACAAAGAGAGTCCAGGACAGCCAGGGCTGTTAGAGAAACCCTGTCTCAAACAACCAAAAAAAAAAAAAAAGGATCTGAGTTAGGCGCAGTGGTTCCCATCTTTAATCCCAGCACTCGGGAGGCGGAGGCAGGTGGATCTCTGTGAGTTCAAGGCCAGCCTGGTCTACAAAGCAAGTCCAGGACAGCCAAGGATACACAGAGAAACCCTGTCTTGAAAAACCAAAAAAAGGGGCTGAAGAGATGGCTCAGAGGTTAAGAGCACTGACTGCTCTTCCAGAGGTCCTGAGTTCAATTCCCAGCAACCACATGGTGGCTCACAACCATCTATAATGAGATCTGGTGTGGAGGCATACATACTTCAATACATAGCATTGTGTATATAATAAACAAATCTTTATAAAAAAAAAAAGGAAAGGAAAAAGAGTCTGGATCTGGGGACCAAGACTTTTCCTCCATGCTCCCAAGAGTGTAGAAATAAGAAATGAATAGCCATATGGCTGCCCAGCAGCTCCAGAGGATATCAGTGTACCTCCTTTGCCATCCCAACTCTACTCAACATTACTCAACTCCTTCTAGAGCCTATGGACAGGGAGCTTGGTCCTCCAGGGCAGTTGCCATGTGTACCGAGAAGTCACCAAAAGGTCTGGAGTTGGACCAGCTCAAAGAGATGCTCAAGGTAGGAGTTAGCCCTCCAGGACACCCTGGATTTCCAAATCAACCCTATCTGTGCCTGATGGAGTGATGTGGAGCGACATGGTCAGGTGTGCCGTCACCAAAGGCATCCTAGAATCTCCAGCCCTCAGATTGGTGTCCCCCATGTGGGGCCTGGAACATCCATGTGTCTTCCCCCAGCCATTTTCTCTCCACAAAGAGACACTGACCTGCAGTAGGTGTGACATTAGGATAAGCCAGCCTTGTCCCTGTCACTTCTGTTCCATCAGATGAGCTCTGGTCTCACAGAAAGAAAACCCAGCTCCCCAGCCCTGGAAACTGGCATGACCAAACACACTGGTAGCTACATGTGACGTCAGGGTCATATGGTAGCCTGGTGCCATGGCACTTGGCCCCTTCCCTGCTGGTTCACACTTAGGAGACTGGGCTGTTTTCCCCAAGAGATGGAGTTCATTGAGGAACCAACTCCTGGTGCCTGGCAGATTTCATTCAGTCCCTCATCACTCGCCTGCCATAGGCTGGACCCCTGGCTCGGGAGGCATTTAGGCATCTACGCAACTGCATTCCATGACAGGTGTTCTTGTGGACTGCTTACATTTAAGGGCCAGTGGTTCTAGAGTTTCAGGAAAGGCTGAAACCAGAGAAGACAAGGAAGTATGCCAGGCACTCAAGGAAGGGTGAGGAGGAAGGAGATAAATTAAAGTCACTGAGACCATAGCATTGAAGAGCAAAGGGTCTGGTGTTTACCCTGAGGATAAGGTAAGGTCTGTTTTTGAATGTCTACTTTCCATAAGGTTGCTACAAGGGTGACCATAGGCAGGGTTCTGGCAGGAGAAAAGCACATCCATAGTGATGGATGCCTCACTGTGCTCAAGCCTGTGCCTCCATGCAGATAGTCAGTCCTCCCGTTTAACTCCACAGCATCCCTTGCAAACCCTCAGCCTTGGGCTAGAAGTATAGGAAGAGGGCTCGCCTTCATTGTGGACAGTTCACATTTGTCAGAGCTGGAATTTTTTTCCTATAAAGACATTTTACTTAGATTTTACATAAACCAAAGCAGAGATGAAGTCACAGCACAGCCACTCCTGAGCCAGGCCACTAAGTGACAGTGACAGCGACAGGTACAGAGTGATGGTTCTGGCACTTGGACCACCATATGGAGCCTTTCATCTAGCACAAACCCCTGGGAATGGAAGGCTCTAGGTTTCCATGGCTCTCTACTGATCCAAAAGTGGCTGTCGGCTATGGGTGGAGAGGACCAGCTTTGCTCTGAGGAAAACTACACAGACAGCAAATGATAGCCAGCCTCAGGAAACTGGGATAGCAGCCAATCCAAACCTGCAAGAGGCAGGCTGTCTTCTGAGATGGCTCAGATCCTATCCTGATGAGGTACAAACTGTACATCTGCTTCAGAGGGGCACATGGTTTCGGAGCCCCCATTGCCCGAAATCAGTTACTTCCAGATAATATCCTTTCCCCTGTTCACACCCATGTAGGCCACAAGGAGCTGAATTTATTGAGTAGGGAGATCATGTTCATAACAATTCTACATGGTGCTCTATTGCTGTGGGGGAAGCTATCCTCTTTCGGGGTCAGTAGCCAGAGATGCCATATCTTGGTGGGGGCCTGAAAGGCTAGTCGAGATCAGGAGTGGTTGGTGGATAACTTCAGGAGAATCTTGAAGCAGCTATCCTCTGTGGCAAAGGTTGGGGGCCAGGGGATACCACAGGCCACATCCTCCTCAAAGCCCATGACCCACTCCTCCTGCAACCTCATGAGCTGTAGCAGCAGTGCCTTGTGTGAACTAGGCACCAATGGCCAGGCCACAGCAACAGGGACAAGAGGATCAGGCCAGGCCATGTGAGCTGCTGCCTGGTACCGCAAGAGGCTCCTTGTCCTCTGGTGCCATCACCCACCCTCAAAAACATTGTCTAGTAGCCGAAAAGGTAAGACTCTCCTGGCAGCTAAGTAGCAAAGGCAAATTGATGGGACCAAGCCTGTGGATGGAAGACTGGGTTTTCATGGCTCTCTGCTGGTCCAGAAGTGGCTGAGGACCATCAGAGGGCAGAGACACAGCTCCATACTGCCAAGCTCAGCAGCCCAAGGAGTTCCACTAATCTCTTAGAGACCAAACCAGGATTCATGGCTTTGATACCAATAATTTCAGAACTAGCCAATATGATGAAGCAGAGTTAGAGATTTTATTAAAGATGTTTTAATATAAGCATGTCTTCCTTACTTTTCTATTGTTGTGATAAAACACCATGACCAAAACAACTTACAGAAGAATGGGTTTATTTTGGGGCTTATAGTTTCAGAGAGTTAGAAACCACAACCATCATAGTGGGGAACATGGCAGCAGGAAGGCAGGCATGGACTGGAACAGTAGCTCAGAGCTTACATTTTGAGACACAACCATGGGGCAAAGAGAGCTAACTAGAAATGGAATGAGGTTTTTTGGGTTTTCTTTTCTTTCTTTTTTTTTTTTGGGGGGGGGGGGGGTTTTGGGGTTTTTTTTTTAGGTTGTTTGTTGGTTTGTTTATTTGTTTGTTTTTTTTTTGAGACAAAGCTTCTCTGTGTAACAGAGCCCTGGCTGGCCTGGACTTGCTTTGTAGACCAGGCTGTTCTCAAACTCACAGAGATCCACCTGCCTCTGTCCCCACCTACCCCAAGTGCTGGGATTAAGGCATATGCCACCACACCCAGCAGGCATGGGGTTTTAAAATTCAAACCTACCTGTGGTAGGTTTAGTGTTAGCATATAATAGCACAGGGAACTTGGAATAAGGCTGGACTTTAAGATAAAAGACTTACTTACATGTCCTTGGGAACTCACCAAGGACCAGGACCTCTTTGATCTTAGGTCTAGGGGCAGGACATGCTCCCTGAGGTGCCCGCCCTCCGGAGGTCTGCTGTCATTTCACAGCTCTCTGCAAAAAGCATCTAAATGACATGCCCTGAGGAACCTGCCCACATCTGCAGACCGCCTGTGAATTCACGCCCCTTTGCAAAAAGCTTCTTTGAAAAAGACTGAGCCCAGGGACATAACTTAAAAGGGCATGAAAGCTTCTGCGAAGAGATGAAGATATTTAAGGCAGGATTCACGTGGATGGAGTGCTGGCTCACTCTCTCTCCTGTTCCTGACTCACTCAACATTTTCCTCGACAGGCAGAAAAACACACATCACAATCTCATCGGAAAGTTTCACTCTCTGATATTGACTGGTTTTTGGGTCTGGAGAAGAGATGGATTCTTCCTGAGATTTGGGTGTGCTTAGATGTGGAGCTCCAGGACTTCAGGCCTTTGCAGGCCTTAAGCATCTGAATAGGTGAGCCGCCTGGGAAACTTTCATATGTTAATTGGTCTTAAGACCACAAAGGCGAGGAACAAAATTCAGAGACTTTAAGAGACTTTAAAACTGGAAAATTGTATGAAGACCAGCCATAAGAGACTTTAAAACTGGAAGATTGTATGAAGACCAGCCATCCATCAGGACCCACGCTCAGAGAAAAATATCCTTTTGAGAAACCTTAGGTTAATGTTAAATGCTTGTATTATAGGTACTAAGAAGTTTTAGGGGCTAGGTTTCAGAGTTAGGGTTTGGTTTTAGGATTTAGGAATTTTATAGGCAATTGTTAGGTAATTGTTAAGTATTAATAAATATATGTGTAATAAATAAAAATTTACGGTTACACTCACCCCCAGTGACACACCTCCTCCAATACAGCCACAACCTCTTAATCCTTCCCAAACAGTTTCACCAACTATGAACCAAGTATTCAAACATAGGAGCCTATGGAGGTCATTCTCATTCAAACCACCACATTCCACTCCTTGGTTCCTATAGGCCTATGGTCATATCATAATGCAAAATACATTCAGTACAACTTCAAAGGTCCCCATAATCTTTCATAATCGTAACGTTCTTTAATTTAAGAAGTCCAAGGTCTCTTCTGAGACTCCAGGTAATCTCTTAACTGTAAATTCCTACAAAATCAAAATTTAAAAACAAATTACATACTTCCAACATAAAATAGTACAGAATATATACTGCCATTTCAAAAGGGAAGAATTGGGTTATAGTACAGGGAAAGCTCCAAATCCTATAACTCCTGTGTGATATAAGAGAATTTAGATGGCTCCTTCCTTCCAGCTTTGTTGATTACAACACACTTCTCTCTTGGGCTGAATCTTCTCCCTGTCTGCAGCTACCTGCTTTATTTTATTTTTTCATTATAGACCTACATAAGAAAGATTACTAATAACTGTAAAGACAGAGTCAATATTAGGCTGTCCTGAAATCTCCTCTGCCAATGAAAATAATTCAATATTTTTCAATTTAACCTCAGGTAGATTATTGGGATACGGACAAATGGCTGCCATGTTATTTGCCAAAATATTACAAAATATTTCAAGTCCATTTGCTAATATTGTTACCCAGTGAAACACCTTGAACTGGGCCTCCATAGTCTACATTACTCTCAACACTATTATCTTCCAAGCCCCTACTGGGTTGGCCTGTCAAACCCTGCTGACGAACTTAGCAGTTTTCCTAGTCCAAAGACCTGAAGACAAATACATACATACATCCAAAAACCAATATGATCAGGCGTGTCACAGCAATAGCCCACTTCTGTCTTACTTACTTTTCTATTGCTGTGATAATATACTATGACCAAGGTATCATTATGGAAGAAAGAGTTTATTTGGGGCTTACAGTTTCAGAGGGTTAGAGTCTATGACCATCATGGTGGGGAGCATGACAGCAGGCAGGTAGGTATGAACTAGAACAGTAGCTGAGGAATCACATCTTGAGACACAAACACAAGCAGAGAGCTAACTGAGAATGGCAAGGACTTTTTGAAACCTTGAAACCTGTCCTCAATGCACACTTCCACTAACAAGGTCATATCTCCTAATCCTTCCCAAACTGTTCCACCAACTGGAACTAAACATTTAAATATATGAGCCAATGGAGTCATTCTCATTGAGACCACCACAACGCATAAGGGTTAGGAGAAAGCAAGGTACTCAGAAGGTCACACTTTTGTGTGTAGATGTCTTCCTGTGGGCCAGTAAGAGAAAGTGATGCATACTGAAGTATGGACGTGGCTCCTGACGGAAGACTCTCAGAAAGAAAGGCTTGTCCAGGTCAGGGTGCAGGCTCCTGAAGGGAATTATGATTGGTTATCTTAGCATTACCTATATATACTCTTTTGTGGCTCTCAATTTATATCTCAAAGGTTTCCAAGAGATCTCTCTTCTTCCTTTTCTCTCTTGTTGTAAATGGGATTACAGAGTAGGGCTGAAGATGCCTTGGATCAGTGGTCTTCAACCAACCTTCCTAGAACTGTGACCCTTTAATACAAGTTCTCATGCTGTGGTGACCCCCCCCAACCATAAAATTATTTCATTGCTATTTCATAACTGTAATTTTGCTACTGCTATGAATCATAATGTAAATAGCTGATATGCAGAATATATGATATGTGACGCCCTCAAAAGGGGTCATGACCCACAGCTTGAGAACCACTGCCCTGGATGGAAATATATATAATCTATAAGACAAAACTGGAAGCCACGAGGGCTTCACAAAGGGTTTGGTTCACATTCTTTCCTATAAATGGGTTTTCTATAAGATTCCTAGAAAAGAAATGCAGTTGATGGCTTGGAAGGGAGGAAGAACTTAGGCAGTTGATAACTGTGGTATAATGCTTGCTTCCTATTACTAAGAGGTTTTGACTGGATTCCAGGGTTAGAAGCTCCTCTTTCTGTCTCGCGCACCCAAGGTTTTCTCCTCTCTTTTTATGTAGCCTCAAGCAGACACACTGGTCAGTCAGCTGGACATTTTTGACTGCATACGGCTATTGAAAGCAATAGAAAGGGTTGACCATTGAGAAATCATGGCCCCTGACGGTGGAAAAGCAGAGCCTCAGACCTGTTTCATGCCTACAGCAATGGCGGCACACGACTGTTTATCCACCTAGTTGACATGGGCCAGTGGTCTCTTTCCTGTTGCTCTGGGGATTCTGAGGTTCAGGGGCAGTGGGGCAAGTCCACTGTGTTGGTTAATTTTATGACTAATTGACACAGGCCACGCACCTTGTCTGGACAGCGCAGTACAGCTGGCCCTGGATGTGGGCGGACAGAGCAGTACAGCTGGCCCTGGATGTGGGCGG
>CAJQZJ010032004.1:9210664-9237718 GCA_907164525.1 Lophiomys imhausi
AGAGCAGTACAGCTGGCCCTGGATGTGGGTGGACAGAGCAGTGCAGCTGGCCCTGGATGTGGGCGGACAGAGCAGTGCAGCTGGCCCTGGATGTGGGTGGACAGAGCAGTACAGCTGGCCCTGGATGTGGGTGGATAGAGCAGTACAGCTGGCCCTGGATGTGGGCGGACAGAGCAGTACAGCTGGCCCTGGATGTGGGCAGACAGAGCAGTACAGCTGGCCCTGGATGTGGGCAGACAGAGCAGTACAGCTGGCCCTGGATGTGGGTGGACAGAGCAGTACAGCTGGCCCTGGATGGGGGTGGACAGAGCAGTACAGCTGGCCCTGGATGTGGGCAGACAGAGCAGTACAGCTGGCCCTGGATGTGGGCAGACAGAGCATTACAGCTGGCCCTGGATGTGGGTGGACAGAGCAGTACAGCTGACCCTGGATGTGGGCGGACAGAGCAGTGCAGCTGGCCCTGGATGTGGGCGGACAGAGCATTACAGCTGGCCCTGGATGTGGGTGGGCAGAGCAGTGCAGCTGGCCCTGGATGTGGGGGCTGTGTGTGAACAGGTAGGTCCCAAGGGTGTGAGTGTGGGAGAGCCAGCCCTGCCTTTTGTCTGTTTTTTCGATAGTTTTGGTGAGAGAGAGATCCCCTCCCCTCTCTAATGCCATCAACACAAGTAGCAGGTGTGAGAGTTGGCCCTGCTGGGCTCATGAGACGAGGAGAATTGGTCCAGCCACTTACCTGCTGTAGCACTAGGGAGACCAGGCCCTGCACCTTACCTTGGTAGCACAGTAGAACTGGCCCTGGATGTGGGGGTTGCAGGCCCAGAACCAGGTCTATCCCAACTTATACCCCATGAACTGCTGGAGTGGATGAAGAGGCCAGTTCCACAGACCCAAAATTATAGGATCTCCATGACACAGGACAATAACAGTATATCTGAGAAGAGTCCCAGTGAGGTTCCAGTATTAACAAAGTAATAGAAGGCAAAGGCCTTGTACCAGACCAGGGAATCTTTATTTTCGATTGTGAGCCTCGCCTTTAACAGCTGAGCCATCTCTCAGCCCCCAAGGAATCATTATAATGAACATTTGCAAGCAAAAAAGTGTGGACAAAATGGAATATTGTAGGACACACTGAGACACACCACAGCTTCCACAATGAGATTTTTTTTTTTAATGTTGAGAGAGGTTTAAGGGTAGAGAGTGGGTCTGAGGGGAAGTGGGAGATGAGAGGGAACAAGGTGCATGATGTGAAATTGACAAAAAAATTTTTAAAAAACAATAAAAAAATGAAAAAGAAAACAAACAACCCTCTATAATCTCTGTTTCCATTCTTGCCTCCAGGTTCCTGCATTGAGTTCCTGTCTTGATTTTCTTTGTTGTTGGAGTGTGACCCAAGAGGTCTAAGATAAGATAAACCCTTTCCTCCCCAAGTTACTTTTGGTCACAGGTTTAATCACAGCAATAGAAACTTAACCGAGACAGAAATTGGTACCAGGAATAGAGTTTTGCTGTGACATATCTGACCATGTTTTTGAGAGAATTGTGGTAGGACTTTGGAACTTGGACTAGAAAAGCCATTGAGTTCTCAGAGCTTTGTGAGCCATTTTGGGAACTTAGAGGATAATAGTGACAGCAATGTAAACAATGGAGGCCTGCCTTGTAAAGTTTTAGAGGGAAACAAAGACTCTAAAACTTTGGTCAAAAACAGGGCCATTTACATGATATTTTGAGTTAGGTACCACAAAGGCAAAACCTTTGTTTTGCTGGGACAGTTGATTCTGTTCAAGTAGGCCTGTGATCTGTGATTACTAAGAGGCCAACATCATTGAGGCAAGATTTTTCTGGGAACTGTTTCCTCAGGGTCAGCACACAGAAGCTGTGGTCTAGAGCTGGCCAAGGCTATGCCACACACTAGCAGCCAAATTTGGTAATGTGTAACAGTCTCCCAGGTGATACTGGTTTTGGAGGCATGAAGGGGTCATGGAGAGCAGCTGAAGCTGGGCACCATGAGAAACCAGGAGAGGCCATTGGTGGAAGTGCAGCCATAGTTCAGTAGAAGCTCCCGGATCGAAGGGGTCAGAGTCCCTGAAGAGAGAACTCTGTCTGTGGAGAGGCTGTCTGTGAAGGTACAACCCATTTGCAGCTGAGGCCCTGGCATTTTGTAGAAGCCAGAACTATGAAACAACTGCCAAGCACAGCAACGGCTGTGGAGTGGAGCCAGCCCGATCCTCTGACATGGCTGTGTTGTTCGCGGCTGGCAGAACCGGAGAAGTGGGGCTGTCTGAGGCCTGTGGAGCCCTGAGGATTCTGTGCGGGTCCCAGAAGTCTAACACTGAGCTTTACACTGTTGGACTTTGGTTTTGCTCTGAATCAAGCATAACTGTGCCCTGGTTCTTCCCCCTGGAGTAGAAAGTACGTGATTTATTTTGATTTTACAGAAACCCACAGTTGAGAGACTGAACTTTTAAAGAAACTCAGGAGTTTCAGGGAGACTTTGGAATTTTAGAAAGACTTTGGGTGTCTTTTTGTTGTTGTCGTTGTTTGTTTTTTTATATTTTGTTTTGTTTTGTTGTTTGGTTGTTTGGTTGGTTTTTCGAGACAGGGGTTCTCGATGAAGGCCTGGCTGTCCTGAAACTCACTCTGTAGACCAGGATGGCCTTGAACTCAAAGATCCACCCTCCTGGGTGCTGGGATTAAAGGCATGAGCCACTACCACTGACTGAATTTGGATTTTTTTTCAAGAGACTAAGCTTTTAAAATATTTGAATTTTTAAAGACTATAGGACTTTTTGAAGTAGGAATGTTTTATTTTGTCCTAGTGATGCTAATATAAGATCTTTGGGTCAAACAAGAAAGGAAAATTTATCATTTAATAGTGATATGTTTGTATGTCAAAGACACACAAACTAGAGTCTTTTGAGAAGAGGAACTACAATTGAGAATATTCCCACCAGATTGGCCTCTGGACAAGCCTGTATGGCATTTTCTTGATAAAGATTGCTGTGGGAGGGCCCAGACTGCTCTCAGTGGTGCCAGCCCTGGGCATTTGGTCCTAAATTATATAAGAAAGCTGGCTGAGACCGGGCATGGTGGCGCACACACTCAGAAGGCAGAGGCAGGCAGATCTCTGTGAGTTCAAGGCCTGCCTGGTCTACAAAGTAAATCCAGGACATTCAGTGTTACATACAGAGATCCTGCCCCCGATTAGGATCGCGGGGCGTCTGGCGAAGGGGCTGTGGACGCCATGTCGGGCCGGGCCGTAAAGGTGGCAAAAAGAAGCCCCTGAAACAGCCCAAGAAGCAGGCCAAGGAGATGGACGAGGAAGATAAGGCTTTCAAGCAGAAACAGAAAGAGGAGCAGAAGAAACTCGAGGAGCTAAAAGCCAAGGCCGCGGGGAAGGGCCCCCTGGCCACAGGTGGGATTAAGAAATCTGGCAAAAAGTAGCTGCTCCTCATCTCTGAGGTGATGGTGACCCTCTTCCATTCCTATTTAAACATCTGGATTCCCTGCCATAACATCTTTGCCATCTATAGCTAGAATGAAGTGTCATCCTGGAACCTGTTAAATATCTGAATTCCCTGCCATAACATCTTTGCCACCTATAGCTGGAATGAAGTATCCTGGAGCCTGTTGTACATTGTAATAAGCTTTTGTAAAAAATGATAATAAAATAAATAATACAGTGAAAAAAAAGAGATCCTGCCCCCAAAAACTAGGAGAAAGAGAGACAGAGAGAGAGAGAGAGAGAGAGAGAGAGAGAGAGAAAGAGAGAGAGAAAGCTGGCTGAGCAAGTCATGGGGAGCAAGTCAGTAAGCTGCACCCCTCCATGGCCTCTGCTTCAAGTCCTGCCTCCAGGTTCCTGCCTTGAGTTCCTGCTCTGACCTCCCTCGGTGATTCAGTGTAACCTAAGAGCTGTTAGATGAATAAACCCTTTCTTCTCCAAGTTGCTTTTGGTCATGATTTGTATGACAGCTATACAAAACTTAAGTAAGACACCCACCAAGATATCCACGGTAGAAACTGACGGGGGAAGCTGCAACAGCCTCTGTCCCTGGGCAGCCAGGAGTTGGTAGCTGAGGGAAGGTCTCATATATTGGACACACCCCACTAAGGAAGACAACACATATGTAGTCAGGAGATAAATGTACATACAGTCTACCTAGGATTGTTTCCACAGCCCCTGCTCAGATCTTCTAGGAAAACCGTTGAAGCCAACTGGACTATAACAAAAACTAGTCTCCAGAAGGCAAGTTGTGTGTCACCTGTGACTTGGCATTCCTGGGCAGGGTGAAGGGTGGGATAGTGTCCTCAATGAAGAGACACAGCTTCAATAAAAAAAAAAAACCCAAGACTGAGGGGCCTGAGAGAACTGGGGTGCAGTTTCTACTTGACTGTGACTCACTAGGCCAGGCCTGAGAGAACTGGGGTGCAGTTTCTACTTGACTGTGACTCACTAGGCCAGGCCCAAACCCTACGATCGTGACTTTGTCATCTGTATCTTGTCCCAGTGGGCTCTAAGTCTTGCCTGGAACTCTAGGTCATACCGGGGGGCTAACAGATGGGGCACAAAGGATGCAGCCCTCGGTTAGACACATTCAGTTCCAGGGAGCAGGGTAGAGCTTTCTGGCTCAATAAGGCTCAAGGAGGAGGGAGGTAGAGGTAGTGGAGTTCCTGAGGATTGTTGTAAAGACAGACGGGGGCCCTCATAACTTTGGGACAATGACCCACAACTGAATTCTAAGGTCTCTGTTTAGGAGAATTGAAGCACATATTCAGAGAAAATGTGGGCCCTAGCTTTGGCAACAGAGCCATGCACAGCAGCCAGAAGGCAAAAACAAACTCCATCTATTCATGATAAGGCACGAGTAGAATATCGTGTCTGTCTACAGGACAGAACCATTCAGCCTTGGAAAGGAGTAAGCAGTGTGCTCACCACAAAAAATGACAAGTGTATGTGGTCACGCTGTGTTATTCAGCTGGAAGCAGCCATTCTACAAGGCATACATATTTCAAAACAGCAGCCTGAAGCTGGGTGTGGTGGCACACGCCCACAATCCCAACACTCAGGAGGTAGAGACAGGAGGGAATTGAGTTCCAGGCCAATTTCTACTATACAGGTCTGAGGGTAGCCTGGGCTACATGAGACCCTGTCTCAAAACAGAGACCAATAACAAAAAAATTAATCAATTAATCAAAAAAGTAGCCAAGACTAAAAACAGACTAGGCAAAGCACCAAGTGACAAGCATAGCACGTGAAAGGCCTTGAGCTCCAACTCCAGTGCTATAAGGGCAAAGGAAAGGAAGGGCAAGGAAGGAGAAGATGACCCATTAGGACTATGACAGCAACAGTACCTTAAGAGTGAAGCAATCTAACCCCTCCACACACACACCTACTCACTTTCACACGCTCATTCACTCTCATATACACTGTCACGTGGAGAAAGAACCTCCAGAGTGGGGGTGGGGGCAGTGTGCCATGTGCTGGGGGCGGTTTCAGCCTTGCCAGCCACACTTTATAAATTTTGCATCATCTTGGCTATGAATAGCTCCTTCTGCAGCAAGGCAGACAGATCAAAGGGAGGAGAAGGGCCTGAGGAAAGCTGGGGGAGGGTCAAGATGCACACTGAATCCCTGAAGAAGATTTTGGAGCCTGAGGGAAGGCACTGTGGAGAAGGGGACGGTATCCCTTCCCACCCCACAAGGTGTACTCCCAAGGCCAACAGGTAAGGTTTTACAGGAGCAGGGACCTGGCAAACCCATGTGCTTCCAAGATCATGTCATATGGAGCCTGGAGAAGCCCCTGAGCTGACCTGAGGCCCAGACCTCCAGCCAAGTAGGGTCGGTCTATTTTAGGATGATCGCCATGAGTCTCTTGGCCAGCCAAAGGGAACACATGATGAGGCACAGGTCAACTGACAGTGTAACAGGAAGTGTGAGCCAGTGAGGTACAGGCCAGAGGTTAGGAAGGTCCTGACAAGGCTGATGACTTCATGGCCTTTCACAGCATCTGTGGCTGGGGGACCTGGGTTCAAATCCTACCTCTGTCCTTTCCTAGCTGTCTGACTTTTAGCAAAATACATGACCTCTCTGTACCTCAGTTTCTCCAATATTAGCTTAGAAGAGAGTAAGAAAAGCTCACCCAAGAAGGATGGTGGTCAGGTATAGTTCCTGGCCCCCAGCTGATGTAGACCTGAGACATCTGCCTACCAGCCCATTATGCCACCCCACCTGAGAGGAACTGGCATAAAATACAAGAAAAAACTGGTCCTGCCCCAGGCCACATGAGCATGTGTCATCCCAAGTCACCAGTGATGTGGCCTACCCATGAAAGCAGAGGAAGCCACTGCCAAACAGCCCTTCCCACCCAAGGGGCACCCAGTTTTTGAAGCTTACAGCCTGCCTCTGCCAAGCCACCATCTATACCACCTTCTCATGTCCCCAGCTCAGGATCTCAGGCCACTCTCAACCATCTGCCTCACTGGACATCATAAGTATAAATGTCCCTAGCAACCTGAGTTAGTGACACCTTTACTGTGTCTAAGAGTCTGCCCACACTAGGAGCCACTCCACTTCATCTGCTCTCTGAACAGATCCTCTGAGGGAAATGCCATCACTATCCCCAGTGCTCCTGTGGGCTGAATGAAGGAAGGTGGGCAAGGCACAGGCCTCACAGCAAACCTGGTACTTTCAATTAGGGCTCTTCCATACAAGTGCCAGAAGAGCAAGTAAGTCTATTCTGTCCTTGGACCTTAGTTTCCTAAGCAATATCAGACCTGGAGTGCAGAGAGCAAGACTTAGAGTCCAATGCCAGCCTTCTGCTTGCTGGCTGGAGAGATGAGTACCCAGCATGCACTTGTCTTCCTGGGGTGTTCAGTCTTGCCTCGTAGACCTGGATCCTGAGAGCTGAACCTAGCACTCAGCAAATGTTTGGGAGGTAAGACAGGGCAGGGTTCCTACAGCCAGGCTAAAGTGGGTCCAAAGCAAGGGCAGATGAGGAACCCAGACCCTCCCAGGGGTGATCACCTTCCAGCAACTCTTTCCTGGTCACCAAGGGGCACCACCTAGAAACTTCCTCCAAAATGAGACATGCCCTCCTTGAGGAGAAGAGGCAAAGAGACTGGGAAAATAGATGAACAAGACCAGGAAAGCTGGCCTTACAGAGTCACAAGGCCACATTGGAAGGTTCTGAAAGCAGAAAACAGCTGCTAAGCAGGCAGACTCTCTCACCCACAGAGCTGCCTGGGGGACCTGTCAAGCTGCCTGCTAGTCCTTAGGAGGGATTCAGGGGTACAACTTTTGTGAGTCATCCCCCATGCTGGGGTGGGCTTTTCAGTGATGTGACTATCTTGGAGTCATCCCTACTCCTGAAAGTGATCCCTCGCTCCTACTCCTGTTAACAACCCCAACAAACCTGATTCACCAAGTGAGGCTTGAGAGGTATTGCTACTTTGGTCTGTTGTTGATGCTCTGTGTGGGGTGAGCACACATTTATTCACATCTCCCCAAAGTCAGACAAGATAGGCCTACCTCCCCAAATGTCTTTTCCCCTGGCCAGGTCAGATGGAACTTTAGAGATGCACATTTACAAGATGAGCCTCTAGGAAGAGAAGTATGGCTGCACTGTCACTCGGGGCCCACTTCCCAAGCTGGCTCTGGTACTTGGGATGTTCGTGGCATGTTTGTCCTCAGATTTCTGCTACGGTGACTGACTCTCTGGCAATGAAACGTACAAGCTAGGTGACTCTGGGCACATGGCTTTGCCTCACTATTTCCATCTCCCCAGCTCCAAGACAGTAGATAATAGCAGTGTCGCAGACAAAGCAGGAGGCCTGATGCCCCTGGCCTCATGTCCCAGGCCCCGAATCTGGTCAACAAGGCTACAGGTATTAGGGCCCTCCCAAAGCCACATACTTTTTTCTCCCGTTATGTAGCCTGGGCTGCCCCGGAACTGATGATTCTGCCTCAGCCTACAATGTTGGGATTTCAGATGTGTGACACCACACATGGTTCCCGGGGTTGCACCTTGACTCATTGTATGAGCTTGGACAGACCACCTCACCTTTCTCTGCCCCAGTTTCTCACCCTCAAGACAGACTTAATGCACATCTAGGATCTCATCATGGAAACTCAAGGGATATATACTGAGAAAAGTGCTCAACAGACAATCCTGGTCCTATTGCTAACATCACCTTTGCTCTCCACCCCTCTACTTCCCTCTGGAGCAGGCCCCAGCTGCTCAGCTCAGACAGGAGCTTTCCTCTCCAGGCATATAGATGCTTCTCTGTTGCTGTGATTAAGCACCATGACCAAGGCAATTTATAGAAGGAAGAGTTCATCTGGATTTGGGGGTTCCGGAGAGATAAGGTAATGGCAGAGATGCACCACACCAAGTGGCAGTTAGGACAGAAAGAACTGGAAACTGAGAGATCACATCTTCAATCACTAACACAAAGGGTGAACTGGAAGTGGGGCAAGGCTATGAACTCTCAAAGCCCACCCCCAGTCACATAATCCTCCAGCAAGGCTGCCCCTCCCCAAACCTCCCCAAACACCTGAGCCTTTGGAGGGCATTTCTCGTTCAAGCAAACCACATGAGCTGATAAGGAGCTGCTGAGGGATAAGCTTTCATCACAATGTAATCGACATGCAACAAACACGTCAGAAAGGAATGCAAGACTGGGAGACCACAGTGAAGAGCTCTGCCACAATGCGGACATGACAGGCTGGCATCGGGGTCCTGCCCCTGCACTTAGGTCTGGGCTGAAGTCCCGGATGTGCTGTCTAGAGAACTTTTTCTTTCTGTGTGCTGAAGACTCTGATCAGATCCAGCTCAGCCTTCAGTCCTCAGCACCCTCCTCCCAAGCCTACATGTACACACATCTGTGGGGGAACCTGAACTCACCGCTCACCTGGGAATGTCTCACACTCAGGAGTTGAGGCCTGCTGCCTGGGACAGGTGCAAAAAGCCAGACGTAGTTGAGTTCTAGTCTCAAACCCACCTCGGACACACAATCACACCCACTCTGTGACATGGCTGTTAGGAACAGACCTCACAGATCACCCTGGAGAACAATGACAGCTCACTGAGAGACAGCTCCAGCCGCCACAGCCACTGGCATTATAGGGCTTGTTGGAATTTGTTCACCACCCATATCTCACCTTAGGATCCTTATTTCTGATAGAGCAAACCTCCCAGTGGCTTCGGGTACCTTGGATGACCCGTTTCTGGCTGTCCGTCTCTTCTATCAAACCCGAGGCTTTTCAGGAGCAGAAACTGTGGCTGTTTTTCTCTCAGATGCCAGTAGAATGAGCAAAAGTTCTGACATGTCAGAAGAGCTCAGAATGTGTGTATCAACAGAATGAGTGACAGTGTTCACCATGGGTAACTGCAATATGGCTGCAAAGGCAGTGTTTGCATTAAGGGGGGGCTCTGCCTTCCTAGATCCTGAGCGTACAGCGCAGCAGGAGATGAAGGTCTGCATGTGTTAAAACCAGGTCTCAGGACGCCTACATCTTCTGCGTTGGCACTGGGACCTCTTCTGCCATCTCATGAGGTAGCCTGTGCCAACCTGCTGCAAGTAAGTTTAGCAAACGTTGGTATTCATGTGATATCTAATTGACACCCACATGTTCACATGTCCCCATTTTACAGGTCAGTAAGTTGACATTTTGGGTGTTTGGGGATTTTTTGGGGTTTGGTTTTGTTTTTAGAGACAGGGTTTCTCTGTGTAAGAGCTCTGGCTGTCCTGGACTTGCTTTGTAGACCAGGCTGGCCTCGAACTCACAGAGATCCACCTGGCTCTGCCTCCCAAGTGCTGGGATTAAAGGCGAACGCCACCACGCCCAGCTTGTAAATTGACGTTTTAATGGGGGCAAAACCTTAGGTTTTGGAATGTAAAGAGAAGTATACACCCAGGACTGGGAGTGAGTAACTCATTCTACCAGCACTTTGGGTTACAGCATCAAAAACAGCATTAAGGGGCTGGAGAGATTGCTCTGGAGTTAAGAATGCTTGTTGGTCTTGAAGAGGACTGGGGTTTTGTTCTCAGTACCCACAACTACCTATAATTACTGTTACAGGAGATCCTACCTTCTTCTGGACTCCACAGACATCTGCACACATGTGGTGCACATGCATATATATAAATCTCTTTTTTAAGCACCATTAATGAAGACATATTGTTGTAGAGATGTTCGGGCCAAAAACACCTTATAATTATTCCTAGCATTTTGCACCAGTTGCTCATGGGTCAAACCAGCACCTTGGCCCCAGAGAGAGGAAGGAAGAGGCACCAAATTTTCCCTATTATAGTCTATGAGGAGGGTGCCTTCTGCCTTGCCTGTCCAGCTGCTCAGAAAGGCAGCTGTGTTCCCACTCCAAGGGTAGCAGGGGGTTGGCAACAGGGAGCTCAGCACCAGCACCTGGCCCCACAGTTCACCTGCAGTTCTAATTGGACAGCCACTGGCTGCTGCCACCATGTTTGAGAGTCTTTGATAGTCCATGTGAAACTCATGTACAATCTTCAAAGCCTAGCTAACCAATATAATTTCTTTCTATTCCTCTTCTTTGTTCTTTAGCCCCAGGCCAAATCAGCTCCTATAGAGAAGCTTCTAAGGCCATGCTACTTTGTACTAGAAGCCCAGGGTAAAAAACTGGCTCTGTCACAAAGATTGTGTTAAGGCACCCACTTTGGCCCAGGGTGGTGGCGCACGCCTTTAATCCCAGCACTCAGGAGGCAGAGACAGGTGGATCTCTGTGAGTTCAAGGCCAGCCTGGTCTACAAAGTGAGTCCAGGACAGTCAGAGATACACAGAGAAACCCTGTCTCAAAAAACCTAAAAAAAAAAACCAAAACACCCACTTTTCAGATGAAGAAACTGAGGCCCAAGATATAAAGTAACTGGCTAAACAGAACCTAGCCAGCAAGAGGCAGGCAAGGTTGGAATGGTGTCTGGCTCCAAAGCCTGAGGCTTTCCCCAGCCAACAAGAGGGACACTGTGGTGACACAGGTTGCTATTTCCTAGCTCTGCACCCAGCTCGTAGGCAACCTTAGCTGCCATCATTGGTCACATTACCACCCCTGAGTTTTAGTTTCCCACTCTGAGGTCCTCATTCGTGGCTGATTTCCTCACAAGTACCCCCTGAGACAACGGAACAGTGGTAGGCTCATCAGCCCTACCCTAAAATTCACCCAAGCAGGGCTCCCACTGACCCTCCTGAATCTTGGGTCTAGCAACAGCCCTTCCACCCAGAACCCCAGAGGATCCCTATGGCTTGAAGGGCACAGACACCCCCGACTGCAAGTAGCAGTCAGTCTCCCTCTCTGGTGGTTAGAGTGGCCCTCCCAAGGCTGGGCTGATGATGGCAGGTTGGGAACTTGTACAAGAGAAGGGGGCTCTCAGGCAACTCTCAGTAGGGGACTCTGGGAGCCAGGGTCCTACACAACAAGCCTCACAAGAGCT
The DNA here is from genome assembly GCA_907164525.1 of Lophiomys imhausi. Classification (NCBI taxonomy): domain Eukaryota; kingdom Metazoa; phylum Chordata; class Mammalia; order Rodentia; family Muridae; genus Lophiomys; species Lophiomys imhausi. Next base: position 9,222,121 of record CAJQZJ010032004.1, read on the forward strand.
GTGGCCTAGTCCAGCCAGGAAAATAGTGCCTAAAGGGGTCACTATTTCAACCTTTTACCGCAAGGAGAAGGCACTAGCCATGCAGCCTCTCCTCCGCCTCTTTCTCAGGAGATCCTGCCCACAGTGTGAGAGCTTCCCTCCACTGCCATCGCCCTTGCCACTAACACACACACACATTCACTCAGTGTCCAGCCTCTGGCCACACTGCCCTCACGTAGTCACTTGCATCTGCTGAAATTCACATTAAGCTGCATTCCCTCGGCACAGAGTCGGTGCCTCAGGTGTACTAGTTACCTTAATTGCACAACAGCTATGGGGCTGGTAGCTGCCATATGCGAGGAGATTGAGAACACCTCCATCATCACAGAAAGTTCTTGTAGACAGATCTGGACAACAAATCCTGACTAACACAAAGCATTAGAGGACTGACCTCTCAGAGGCGAAGGCAAACTAGCTGCAGCATTTGTCACCCCCATTGACTGATTCTGATGACCTGACTGGATGGCTCAGGGCATGTCCCTCCCCTTCTGTCCCATGACAGACACCTGAGTACTTGCGCCCCTGCTAGAACCTCTGTATTCAAGGAGTCACATACTCCATTGCCAGTGGCTAGTGTATGGCTATCTTCAAGACATCCGGGGGAGCTGGGAAGGATGGTCCTCCTGAGCCAGAGAAATAAGAAAGGGAGATTGAATTCTATGGAGGACATGTGGCTGGAACTGAAGTAGCCAATTTGTAACTAGAAGGCAAAAAATAATGCCAATGCACAGAAGATGGAAGTAACCCAATTCTTCCTTAATCTGTGGAACCGTCTCTAAAATCATCCTTTCTTCCTTCCTTCCTTCCTTTTCTTTCTTTATCTTTTTCTTCCTATTGAGACAGTCTCACTATGTAGCCCTGGCTGGCCTGGAACTCTCTATATAGACCAGGCTAACCCAAAATTCATAGAGAACCTGTCTCTGACTCCCAAGTGTTGGGTGGCACACATCTTTAACCCCAAGGCCCAGATCAGTCTTTCTACTTTTTTTTCATTTTAGTCTGTTCTATGCATTTATTACTAAAAATTAAGATATCAAGATTGCCTTTATTACAAATTTCTGCAAACTAGAAAACCCAAAGATCTACTCTAATTGCCTTCTAAACCAAGCTACCTCAAATTCTATTTACATTCTTTCTTAAATAACCCAACTTGAGGCTTCTAAAGCTCACAGAGCACTATTGACTTATTCTTGCTTCTTTAGGTCAAATTAAACTTAAGTCTTTCACATGCATTCAAACTACACACATTCTATATACTTTGAAGGTTAACAATCTTGGAAGACATTTCCCAGCACCAGGAAAAGTTTAATCTTAAAAAAAAAAAAATGTTCTCACATCTGCTGTACGACATCACCAGCATTCAGAGCAATGTACAATTTGAATGGATTGTCCTAATTTTTCCCAATTTAAGCATTCTCAGAAGGATCCCACCCTTGGTATAGGCAGAAAATGCAGAGACATCTGAATGGCTCCTTGTTTTCTTAGTACTTGTTTCCATTAGGACTTCCTAGTTTCTTCTCAATCCGAATAAATCTTTTCATCCTGGCTACAGGATCTTTCAGCACTGACAACAGTGTGCAGACTCTCCTCTTGGGAAATGCACTTTACACTTCCTGTAAGATTTTTTTTCACTTCTGTTCTCCATCGGTCTGTTCTCAATCCGGTGTCAATAGTGACAACGTGCGCATCATTTGACTCTGGGGTTGAGGGTCAGTTTCTTCATGACCTTTGCTAACATTTCTGGCTGTAGGACTTCTGAATCATCCAAGGAATCTTCTCCATCGTTCATCTGAGGAGTTTCTAGGTCCACAATTGGGTCGAACTTCTCTGATGACTCACTCCTCCATGCGATGGGCAGAAGCCTCAAAAACTAGCTCCAAACAAAAGTGCTTCACCTTGGAAAAGACCAAAAGCTACGAACCAACTAGAACAGGCAAAGTCCAGTCTTTCTGCTTATCCAAAGTTATTTCAAGCACTCACTTGGTTCAGGACTATGCCTGTGGCTCTGGTGTTTACTCTGACAGGGGTCTGGCTCTTCTTTCCCTTCAGTCTTACTCTCCCTCCATCTTGCTACTTTCTGTATGCCGTGTGCAAGTGCTGCTTCCCTCCACTTTGCCCTTCGCTCTAAGTCGAGAATGCTCTTCGATTGTCATCTTTTCTTTGTTTCTAGTGAATCTCTTCTGCTGTTTTCACTTTCATTCGTTATTCTTTTCTGTCTGTAATGGAGTTCTGAGTTTTGGTTAGCTCATTTTAAATGGGTTTTTGGGTTGGCGGTGTGTGTTGCTGCAACACCTTCTCTGTCCCTCCTCCTAGAAGGGCTCAGGCTGGTTTCCAACTCTATCCTCCTGCCTCAACAACCCCCTCAAGTGCCGAGATTGCAGGTGTGCACCCCCGTGCCCCACTGCTTTCATTTTGTGTGGGGTTGGTTGGATGGCAAGCATTGTAGATCATCTTTAAGGAAATGAGTTTTCTGGACTCTCAGGGAAGTGCAGGTCAGAATCACCAGGCTCTCATTTTCTGTTGGTTTTGTGAAATGCCAAAAACAGTCCTCTGTTTTATTCCCATCTTTCACCCATACCTCTTTTCTCTCTTCTCCCTGTTTTCCCATCTTTCCCTCCCATCCTTTCCTTTCTAGTTTAGCTCTTATTGTCTCCATTGTGTCCAGTTAGGATCTTACTTTCAACTGTCTCTGTGGGACAGGGCGCTTTTGCTACTTTATCACTGGAGGCCTGGGGCTGCACTGGCACAGCCCTGCCAGCCCTGAGTGATCACCCTGTGGTCAGCAGTGCATGCTGAAGCAGTTTCTACCTGGTGCCCCTCCTCTTTATTCTACTGCTCTGGGTATCTTGGAAGATGTATAAGAATAAGAGAAGGAGGGAGCCAGATCCTCAGTTCTAGATCCCCGTTCACCTTTGGGTAACTCTGCAGGGGCAGAGTGAACTTCTCTACTATGAGCCAACAGGGTACTTTGTTAACGCAGCCTGTCCTAGGGTCGCTTACATGGAGCCGTTGGAGACGTGGCTCGGTGACCTTCATTGACAAGGTTCTGAGTACCACCCCAGCACTGCAAAAGACAACACAAATGAAGTCAAAAGAGTGAACAAAGCTGACTGAAGCAGAGAAACACCACCATCAGGACTCCCACAATAGCAGCCTTAGCCTGGCTCTGGTGGAGATGACCAGGGCAGTGACCCACCATGGCTGAGGCTCGTCCTACATTGATACTGTGTCCTGTGATCACCTAGAAGGCAACCAAGTTGGTCCTGGGTTGCTACTTTTGATGGCAGAGAGGACTGAGTGAACTTGTGCCTAGAGCTCTCAGCTGCGTTTGGTGAGGCTTGTAAGGAAGATGAGAACTGGGAATCAAAAGGGACCAGGTAAGTCAGAAATCCAGAAAAATATGGGACGGGAAGCAGCTTCCCTGCAGCTTCTGGTTTCCTCCCAGGAAGAGAGCATTCAGCGGACAAAGCACTAGGAACCGTAAACCCTGCAAATCCTGTCAGTGGGTGAAAGTGTCTCAGGCTGAGGTTGGATTAAGGATGTGGCCTCCTACCTGCTGCTGCACACAGACAACAACAAGGAGAGGCCTTGAGCTCTAATGGGAGTGTAGCTCCCATGCCAGGGCTTACCAAAGTCTTTGAAACTTAAAATGGAACTAAATTAGACCCTCACCCTTCTAAGAGATAAGATATCAGCTGGGGAAGGTAGGAATTCTATCTCTCTGAAGGGCAAGATGGAAAACCAAATGGAGAGAAAGGAAGCCTTGAAGCCACAATGAGGCTCTGAAGGACCCAGGCAGGTGACTTCCTCCCCAGCAAGTGGCAGCAGGCTACTCTTTGAAGGGAGATTCACTGGGTGGCCAGACTGTGCCTGGGGGGAGGGTCCCAAAATGGCTCAGGATTCTAATGGGAGTGATTCTCATGCCTCACTGGTCCCTGCCATGTTGTGTTACTGAGCTACATGGGAAGGATAGAAGGCTGTGGGCAGAGAGGTTCCTTGGGGATTGACTGCCATTGCCTATTGCCCAGGGAGCCCACGTGCTGGGCTGTTGCTAAAGGCTGGCAAGGACAGGTTTTGAGAGTGAGGGCTAGGTCCTATGTGTAGGCAAAACCAGTGATTTTGAAAGAATGAGATAGAAGGAAGAGCCTACATTGGCTGTTTCTCTCTCCTGAACCTCCCAGCCTTCTTGCTGTTGAAGTGTGATCACGTGACTTCATTCATAATGAACACTCCAAGCTGGGACAGTTGAGGGGCCAGACGATGCCATGTCTCCATTACTGTCTTCCTTGTTGGCCGTCACTGCGGAAACCCTTTGGGTCACAAGAGGAAAGGAAGGGTCACCATGTAGGAAAGACCTCAGACAGTAAGTTACATTGGGGTGAGACTGGGAAGCAAAGTTTCATTTGGCCCAGCCATCAAAACTGTGGGCTTTGTTTTCACAGATCCTCTCTGCATCTGCACAAATGTGCACACACACACACACACAAACACAAGTGTACACACGCACATACACACACACACACACACACAGAAGCCCCATTAACCAGGTTATTTTATAACTGACTTTTTTTAATTTATTTTTTATTTCTTCAAGTTACATCTCAATCACAATCCCCTCCCTCCTCCCCCCTCCAGTCCCACCCTTCCACCCTCTTCCCCCTCAACCCCCATCCTCTACCCATTTTTTTTTAGTTTAAGGTATATCTTTTTCCCCCCAACAGCTCCCCCTTTCAGTCCAACAAATGGTTGACTGACTTTTAAAAACAATTTAAGATGTAGCTTAGTTGGGGTTTTTTTGTTTGTTTGTTTGTTTGTTTTGTGTTTTTTGGTTTGGTTTGTTTTTTGGCAATGGTGAGTATTAAACCCAAGGACCCCACAGAGGTTTAAAACGACACTTGCAGACAACCATGGAACCATCACCACAATCATGATACAGAACACTTCCTTCACCCTGAAGGCCCCTTCTGCCTATTGGCAAGTGATCCCTACCCCCTGGCAAACTTGACTTGTTTCCTATCACTCTGGTTTGCCTTTTTCAAAATGGCATGTGTAATAGATTCCATAGTGGGAACCAGTCTTCAGGAAGAACTTTGTCTCAACCCTTAGCACTAAAAAGGACGGGACTCCTGGCCTGTCCCCTGCGTCCGAGCCCGCAGTGTGGTCATGACTTACTCAGCAGCTGATGGTAATTGGGCTGTTTTCTGCTTGCTTGTTGTAAATACAGCTACAGTGAACACCTAGCCACAGGCTCATGAGGTCACACGCTTTCCTTTCTATTGGGTTAGGGGGTGAGCTTGAGCTTTCTGGTTGTGTAATATATGTGCATTTGCCTTGGAAAGAGACTATCAGAATGCTTCTCAAAGCAACTACACCATGCTACACGCCAGCCAGCAATCTGGCAGAGTATTGTCTGCTTTTTTCATGAAAGTAGACTCCAACCCCTGTTCCCTGCTTGCACAGACTGGTCTCTGGAGAGTAATTTGGGTACTTTGATGGTTGGAGCTGTCCCCTGCTGCTTAACATTTGGGTGACTTCCATTTTTTCCTGATTACAGACGTGACTGTGAAGGATGTCTTGTATATGAATTTTAGTGCACATCTCTGACTATTTCCTAAAAGTGGGATTCCTTGGTGAAAGGATGATTTGTTTGTTTTTGAGCCTTCTTAAAGAAGAGTGGCGGGGTGGTTTCCATCAGTCTGATTTGTAGGACACGCATTTTCTCCTGCTTTCTTCCTAGTTTCTATGTCACACTCCCTGAAAGGCACATTTTATCCACAATCATAACTGTTTTCCCATCCAATGCGTCGATCTGTGCACAATGGCTTCTGTCTTCGGTGTTATGCTTCCCTACCCAGAGGCTATAAAAACAGTCAGGTTTTTTTTTTCCCAAGGTGACAGTTTTCATAGTTTTTACATTTAACTGTAAAATGAATGAGACATAGCAAAGAGAATATGATATGTACACAAGTTTAACAGATAATAGCAAGAAGGAAGGAACGAAGGAGAAAAACACTTCCAAAACATTCATGGAGGAAAGAAATCACAGGGGACGTGGTATTAGCATCATCCCCTGCCTGCAGAGTATAGAAGAAAGCAGAGATGACCTTGGAAGAGGGGATCTTCTGAGGGAGGGGTGGGGAGGAAGTTGAGGGTCACTCAGGGCTTCAACGGGACCACTGTGACACTTTCTTTAGGCAAAAGGTAGTCCTCCGGAGATGATCTTGGAGTTTGGTTTAAACTAGACATTCATTCATTTCATACACTCTTTTGGATAAGCATGGTGTGTGTGGCATATAAACATTGAGTTATGATAAAATATACATGACAGTCAACCCCTCATCTTAACTGTTTTAATATGTGGCTCTGTGGTATTGGGTATTTGCAATGCTGTGTGGCCATCCGACCTTTATCTCTAGAACTCCCTGCTCTCCCTGTCATGAAATTCTGGACTTATTAAGCACATCGGCCAGCAGCTCCTCCTGCCCCACCCCACTCTTCTCCTGACTGTCCCCACAAGTCTCTGCCAGTGGAATAAGATCCTGCTCATGTTTTCACGGCTTGCTTGTGTCAGAATTTCCATTCTTTTAAACATAAGTAACATCACATTGACTATATAAGTCATATTTTGTCTTTTTATTGGCAAATAAAATCTACTAGAATTTTAGAGTTGTTTTTTTTGTTTGTTTGTTTTGGTTTTTTGAAACAGGGTTTCTCTGTCTATCCTTGGCTGTCCTGGACTCACTTTGTAGACCAGGATGGCCTTGAACTCACAGAGATCCCCCTGCCTCTGCCTCCCAAGTGCTGGGATTAAAGGCGTGCACCACCACGCCCGGCTGAGATTTTTTTTAAATTAGTTTCTTATTTTCCTATATGATTCTTTAATTTGCCAGGAAGGTATATCGTGTGTGGTATGTGGCAAGGGTCAGAATCTACTTTTAATTTCTCCACTTCTGAGTGTTGTGAGAACTTTACTCCATTGCACAACTTGGGTTTTTGTTTGGGTTTTTTTTTTTAACCTGTTTTGGGTAGGGCATGGTGGGGATGCTAAAATAACACACATATTACTCTCAAGTATTCATTGAGTAACTGCTTCTTGCCTGTCATATCTCTAGGACTTGGATGCAGCTCTACAAAGGAGAGCTAAGGACTCTCCTTACTCTGCCAGGGACTGGTCCCAGGGCTGGGGAAATGGGGCAAATTCTGTGCCAAAGGAGGTAGTCACCACTGCAGCTTTCTGGGGTGTTCTTAGAGTAGACCTTCCAGAAAAGATCTTCTTTGTTCTGGGACTTAATGAGGATAAAACCTGGGCAGGGTGAGTGGGAGCACTGACTGGGAGCACTAAGCAGGAGCACGCACCACTATGATCTACATGGTATCTATCCCCACCCACCCACCCAACCTACCCACCCATCCACCTATCCACCCAGGCTTCATCCATCAGAGGCATGGTCTTCATGTGGCTATGTTGGGAGATGGTACCTTGAAAGATAGGCTGTTGATCCTTGAGGGAGCTGTAGGAAACGACATAGCTCTCATGAGACCTGGGTAGTTTTGTGAGAGGATGGCTATAAGGGGTCAGATTGACCCTTCCCACTCCAGCTTCTAGCCATCTGCCATATGACAGCTAAGGGGCCCTCACCAGGCTCATGCAGATATGGAGGCTGTACTCTTGAACAGCTAAAGCTGTTAGCTAAGCAAGCTTTCCTGTGCACATCACCCACATGCTGTGTTGTAGCAATGGAAAATAGATACTTACACTGATGTCAGCTGCTTCATAGTTTAACAGCCAAGATGTGTTCAGCTGCAGGTAACACAATTTCTCAATCACAGTGCTACAATGATCATAAAAGGCATTTAATTACCTCATACCAATACAATTTGAGCCAGCTCTCAGGAGACAAAGGCAGGCAGATCTCTGTGAGTTCAAGGCTGGATAGTTTTATGTCAACATGACACAAGCTGAAGTCATCTGAGAGGAGGGAGCCTCAATTAAGAAAATGCCTCCATAAGATCAGGCTATAGGCAGGCTTACAGGGCATTTTCTTAATTAGATGTGAGAGGACCCAGCCCATTGTGGGTGGGGCCATCCTTGGCTGGTGGTCCTGGGTTCTGTAAGATAGCTGAGCAACCAATGAGTAGCAAGTCAGTAAGCAGCACTCCTTCATCGCCTCTCCATCAGCTCCTGCCTCAAGGTTCCTACCCTGGATGAGTTCCTGTCCTGACTTCTTTTGTTTGTTGTTGTTGTTGTTTTGGTTTTGGTTTTTCAAGACAGGGTTTCTCTGTGTAGCCCTGGCTGTCCTGGACTCACTTTGTAGACCAGGCTGGCCTCGAACTCGCAAAGATCCGCCTGCCTCTGCCTCCCAAGTGCTGGGATTAAAGGCATGTGCCACCACGCCCAGCCTGACTTCTTTTGATGATGAACAGTGATGTGGAAGTGTGAGCCAAATAAGCCCTTTCTTCCCCAAGTTGCTTTGGTCATGGTGTTTCCATCACAGCAACAGTAACCATAAGACACCCTGTGTCTCAAAGATGGAAGGAAGGAAGGAAGGAAGGAAGGAAGGGAAAAACTGGTCCAGAACATCCCATAGAAAGGTGACAACCGGGCTGGAGAGATGGCTCAGCGGTTAAGAGCACTGGCTGCTCTTCCAGAGGTCATGAGTTCAATTCCCAGCAACCACATGGTGGCTCACAACCATCCATAATGAAATCTGGTGCCCTCTTCTGGCCTGCAGATATACCTGCAGACAGAACACTGTATACATAATAAATAAATCTTTAAAAAAAAAAAAAAAAAAAAAAAAGAAAGGTGACAACCAAGCCAGGGGTGGTGGCACACGCCTTTAATCCCAACACCTGGGAGGCAGAGGCAGGCAGATCTCCATGATTTCAAGGCCAGCCTGGTCTACAGAGTGTGTCCAGGACAGCCAGGGCTACACAGAGAAACCCTGTCTCAAAAACAAAACAAAACAAAACAAAAAAAAACAAAAACAAAAACAGAAGGGTGATAGCCAATAAGACATTCAATGATGTCACTGAGTCAGGGAAAGACCACGTCATGACCATCAGCCTCACCTCCATCCTCATTCCATAGAAGAAAACCCAGGGTAGGGCAGGCAGCATCTTCTGTAAAGGGACCAAGTTGGAAGCAGGGAGGCTAACATCCAGCCAAAGAGCCAAGGGCAAAGGCTGTGTGCAGAGAGCCTCATGGGAACTCCCGGAACCCCATCCTGTGAGCACGTCAGAGGACAACTGAGAAATGAGCTTGTGAGCTCAACTGTTTGTTTTCTAGATTTGATTTCAAAGTAATATAATACAATACATTTTTATTTTTGTCATTTTTAGCTAGGAGTAATTTATTTTTCTCTTAGTTTTATAATTTATTATACATCCCAACTGCAGCCTCCTTCCACTCCTTCCAGGCTCCCACACCTCCCCTTCCCCCAGAGCCACTGCTCCTCCATTTCTCTTCAGAAGAGACCAGGCCTCCACAACACATATTTATAAAGTGTAAAAGCCAAAAACAAACAGAAACAAATGGGCCTGTGTGCCCCAGGCTTGTCAACACAAAGAAGAACCATTCCAAGGGACTTCTGTGACATAGCATGGCATCTCTGCTGTCACCCAGATGTCAGGCTCAGTGAGTAAAGGTGCTGCCAAGTCTGATGACCTGAGTCCCATCCACAGGACCCACCAGGAAGGTTGTCCTCTGACCTCTACACACATCTGCTCGCGCACTGCTCCTGCATACCTAATTTAATTAGTCAATGTAATAATAACAAGAAACTGGAAAAATCATCTGTAAGTTTTCCATCACATCCCCATAGTGTTATTTGTGTACTGTGGGCTCAAGAGGACACTTTTCTAACTGTACTCCTAGTGTCACTGAGGAGGTCCCAGAGGTTAAGTAAAAACCCAGTGGTGCTGAACGTAGGGCCAAAGTTGAGCTACTGGCATAAAGATTGTGATCTGTACAGTAGCTTTCCGTACTGCTAATGCCAGACTGTGGCTTCCAAGCACAGTTTCCCACTATCAAAGCTCTGGGTTCCACAGAGGGATGGCAGAGTCCTGCTTGAATAGGAAGGATTCTATGGGAACCTGAAACACTTTTCCAAACCAGGTAGCAGGCACACTCTGAAAGAACCTCAGAGTCAAGGCCAAGGGTTCAGGGACTGGTTGGAAGAATAGGACAATTCCAGCCTCAATAACAGTAATTATTGTAACCAACTAAAACACACAAAATATCTTTGCATTCATGAGTTCGGTTATCTCTTAACCTTTCTGGACCACTGGGAGAGAGGTTTTATTTAGAGAACTGTTGGATAAGCCAAGAAAGCACGGATTCTGCCTTTCCTTTACCAACCACACCATTAGGTAGCAAAGGAGTGCAAATCTAACTATGGGAGTTATAGAATAGTTCCCTATAGAACTATTTCAACCATAAATACAAAGGGAGTGACAGGGTCAGAACCATCACTGTTCACTTACTAATTTGTTTCAGGTTTATTTTCAAACTATAATGAGTTAACAAAGCCAAGTTCTGAGCATCAGAACATGGAGAGTTCTAGGGAGAAAAGTTCAAAGGTACTCACACTCACACAAAAGGATGCAGCCTCAGAGCAAGACCAGCCTGTGCCCTGAATCCCAGAACCCATGCACAACAGAGCCTGTGTAACAGGGACAATGAAGGTACCCCTCTTGAGACTTGGTTAAAATGCTTGCTTCCTGGGACCCAGGATTCTGGTCCCTACCACACATGTCCCTTAGAATTCCCATGAGTTCTGGCCATTGTGCAGCCTGAAGACACACCTCTGTTGGTCCAGACCCTCAGCTCTACTACTGTTGCTGGAAGCTGCCATCTCCAGTAACACTTGCCATGTCAGATGCTGGGAACATGTCCCTTATGTAACACATCCCTGCCACTGTTATTGCTCCACAACAGCAGGGCTCATTTCTGAGGGGCCTCCAGACATGTCCACCATGCTCCAGGCTTTGACACTACAGTTCCCACTTTAGGTGGAGCTTGTAGGGGGCACAACTACAGACTCTACAGACTCAGAAAAGGTCTCTGGGAGCTCTAGACCTGACAGGGGTTAATGTTTAGAATGTACAAAGTACTCCAAAAATCAAATAACCCCAACCACCTGACCAATATATAGGCAAACTTTATTGACAGTTTTCAAAAGAATAAATACAACTGGCTTATAAGGTCATGATAAATTGTGCTCAAGGTGTGGGAAAGAGGAGTCCTAATTTACTGCTTGTGAGAGTGTAAACTGGTAGGTACTGCTGCTATAGAAATCTGTGTAGATGTGCTATAGCCCCAGCTATGACATTCCTGGTTGTACACTAGAAGGAATCTAAGTCAGCATACCACAGGCATTTATAACACTATTCCAAACAGGCAGCCTGGATGCTCAGCAGCTCATGAATGGAGCATGTAGAAATGTGGGTGTTCTTAATGGTAAAGAAAAATGAAACCCTGAAACTCAAAGGACAATAGGTGGCACTGGAGGCCATTACACAACATGAAATAAGTCAGATACAGGAAAACAAATACTTTATGTTTTTGTCATATATAGAAGCCAGACTTAAGTATATGCAACATGAGAGCAGAATGGGGAAGAAAGTAGTAGAAGAGGGGAGGAGGGATGGGGCAGAAACTATGTGTGTGTGTGTGTGTGTGTGTGTGTGTGTGTGTGTGTGTGTGTGAGAGAGAGAGAGAGAGAGAGAGAGAGAGAGAGAGAAAGTATCATAATGAAGCCCAATTCTCGACTCCAACTATGGAGATTAAGTTCTTAGAAAGGAAGAGAATCAAGTGGAGCGTGCCCAGGACTCCAGGGCATGCGCACTGTTTCCTTACTTCTGGCGTTGCCATCCACTGCTGGGTGTCTCTGCTAGCAGTAACGCTTGCTTCTGCAGGGCCTGAGGATATGTTCCCCACTGCCAGAGTGACCCTGCCACTTGTACACTAGAAGGAATCTAAGTCAGCACACCACAGACACTTATAACACTATTCCAAACAGGCAACCTGGATGCTCAGCAGCTCATGAATAGAGAAAGAAAATGTGGGACATATACATGTAGAAATGTGGGAGCCTTGAAGAGCCTCAGCCATGCACAGAGATGGGTGAAGACTAATCTTTTAAATTATCCAGTATATATCTATTAATAGCTGTATGCACTTATAACAAATATAAATAATTACATAACTACTAGCCCTAAGGATGACTATAACCCCTGTTACCTAACAACTAAACCTATTAATAACTATAACAACTATTATCTAACAAAAAATCCTAACCTTTTCGAGGGATACAGTCTCTGGGGCAGGTCCTCAGTTGTCAAGAACACCTCAGGAGTAGATCCTTTAAGGCACTTAGTCAACAGTCTTTCTTCAGGAATATCTCAGACGTAGGTCCTTGACAAATTGACTATGGCAGCTTCACCTTAAATGAGGCATGAGGCTTTCTTCTCTCTGGAAGGCCTCAGCTGTCAGTAAGCCAACTTACTCAGTTTGTATTAGCCACTCAGCCGCTCTGCCTCAGTCTTTGAGGCGGGCCATAGTTCCATTCAGGCCACTATTTTAACTGGTCAAACCCCTCTAGGCAAAAGCTGAGCCACAGGGTTTAGTCCTGGACTTTCTTTGCTGAGGCCCTTCTCTGCTCACCAGTTTCTTTCTGCCTCAGGGAGAGCTGGCCATAATTTTTCAGCTCTGTTTGAAATTAGCTTTTCAGTCCACCAGCATTTTCTCCATCAGATGATACAAGCTGCCTCGCATCTCATCTCTATCATGGAACCTCTCTAGCGTGGGAATTCTCAGGGTCCACCCACTTCATCCTTAAATAGGGCTCTCCTTGTTTCACCTGGCTTCAGCCTAATCTGGGCTCCGCCTACTTTGTAAGGCTATTAGCAGCTGCAAACAATGCCAGGCCATAAACCTTGTTTTTAGCCCATATGCTGCTAATCAATTGTCCAAAGCCAAGTGGATCTTCATGCCTGGTATTTAGAGACTGTGTCAGAAGCCCCTACATAGTCACTAAATCTAATTTATATTAATCTAACTCCCCTTCCAGATGGGTGCTGCCCCACTAAGTCCTAAGGTCATACAACCCTGGCAGGCCACATCCCTCAGCTAGTCACACTGCCACCTCCACAAACACTTGCAGTCTTAGCCAATGAGACACTCACAAACACCGCTGATGTTGATTGCAACTCAAGAAATCACATTGAAACTCTTACCTTTAGTCTGGTGGTCATGGAGTGAGCCTTTAATCCCAGCACTCAGGAGGCAGAGGCAGGAGTTTGAAGCCACCCTGGTCTACAGAGTGAGTTCCAAGACATCCATGGCTACACAGAGAAACCTTATGTCAAAAAACAAACAAAAGAAAGAAACTCTCCCATCACTTCATGCCCTACTCAAAGGCAAAGTCAAAGTACCTTGCCTAACATCAACTATGAGCCACCCACAGTACAGAGCTACTCTGCAAAAGTAGACAAGTTGGCTGCCATACCAGATGCAAGACAACCTCTGAGGGACCTGAGGGACAGATTCAAGTAACCAACAGCAAAGTAGCAGAGTAATTACCAGGAGCAGAGAAAAGAGAACCTAAGAAATTCCTAAAACTGAGTTCAAAATAATGACCCTAGGAAATTTGGGGAAATATAAGGAGTACAGACAGAGAATTTAAGAAACTGAAGAAAGTCACTGATGATCTGGAAAAAAACAAAACAAAAAAGAACAACAACAACAAACCCTCAAGAGCAGACAGGCATTGATTGTAAAAGCCGAACAGAAATTTGGAACTAAAGAATTCAATCAATGAAATAAAAAGTCCAGGGAAGAATCTCAACAACAGAGTAGACCAAGTAGTAAAAAAAAAAAAAGGATTTCTTTTTTAAAACATCTTTTTATTTAGTGTGTGTGTGAATTTCACACCATGCACCCTAATTCCACTCATTTCCCACCTCCCCTCAGACCCACCCTCTACTTTTACAACCTCTCCTGAAAAAAAAATTTTTTTCATTATGGAAGCTGTAGTGTGTCACAGTGTGTCCCACAATATTCCCTTTTGTCCATACATTTTTGCTTGAAAATGTTCATTACAATGACTCCTTGGTCCAGTATGAGGCCTCTGGCTTCTGCTGCTTTGTCAACACTGGAACCTCACTGGGACTCCTCTCAGATGTGCTGTTATTGTCCTGTGTCATGGAGATCCTGTAGTTTTGAGTCTGTAGAAATGACCTGTTCTTGCACTCCAGCAGTTCATCCATGGTGCAGATGTTGGGGTGGGTTAATTTGAAGTCGTTTCTAGGCCTGCAACACCCAGATCCAGGGTCACTTCTACTGTGCTGCCCAGGCAAGATGCAGGGCCTGCTCTCCTGAGTGTTGCAGCGTGTGAGGGGCAGGGACAGCTCCCCTGCTCTTGTGATCCCATCTGGGCCAGATCTCCTGTCTGCCACTGGTGGTGAGGGCAAAGGGGAAGGGAGGGGATCTCTCCCTGGCCAACACCACTGAAAAACAGACAAAAGGAAGTGCTGCCTCTCCTACACTCACACCCTCAGAGCCACCTCACCCACAGGAGGCAAAGGCAAGAGATTGCTGCAAGTCTGAGGCCAGACCAGACACAGAGTCTTAGTTTCCTTTCTATTGCTGTGATGAACACCAGGACCAAATGCAACTTGGGAAAGAAAGGGTTCACTTTCTTACATTCACACAGCGCAGTCTGTCTCTCAGGGAACTCAGAGCAGGAACCTGGAGGCAGGAGCTGATGCCGAGGCCATACAGGAGCTCCTGCTCCTCATGTTTTTTCAGCCTTCTTCTTCTTCTTCTTCTTCTTCTTCTTCTTCTTCTTCTTCTTCTTCTTCTTCTTCTTCTTCTTCTTCTTTTAAGATTTTATGTATTTATTCTGTATACAGTGTTCTGTCTGCATGCATGCCTGCAGGCCAGAAGAGGGCATCAGATCTCATTGTAGACCATCATGTGGTTGCTGGGAATTGAACTCAGGACCTCTGGAAGAGCAGCCAGTGCTCTTAACCTCTGAGCCATCTCTCCAGCCCTTCAGCCTGCTTCTCATACCCTCAGAACCACCAGCTCATAAATGGCAACACCTGCAGTGAGCTGGGCTCTCTCACATCAATCATCAATCAAAACACCAAAACAAAACAAAAAAATAAATAAACAAATAAAACCTACCACCACAGGCTTGTACACATGCCAGTCTGGTCACACTTACACATACACAGACATAGGAAGTTACAAGTCACACTTAAGAAATCCTGTTACACCAACAGCAGATTTCCCAGTAGAAACTGTACAGACCAAGAGGGAATGGGATAACATGTTCAAAACTGTAAAAGAAAAAGCTGTCTACAGAGTATTCTCTACCCTGCACAGCTGCTCTTCCAAAGTAAAGAGGGGAGAAAGACTCTCTTAGACAAGTAAAGATGAAGGAATGCATTACCACTACACCAGCTCTCTCTCTCTCTCTCTCTCTCTCTCTCTCTCTCTCTCTCACACACACACACACACACACACACACACACACACACACACACACAC
>CAJQZJ010032004.1:9237728-9296167 GCA_907164525.1 Lophiomys imhausi
CACACACACACACACACACACACACACACACACACACACACACACACACACACCACTTAAAGGACTCCTGGAGTCAAAGGACAATAATACCCAAATAGCCAGGCCACATATTAAAACTCGCTGTCACAATAGACACACATGAAGAAGACAAACAAGTAGACCTGACCATTAGAAGACCAAGAGAACACAAAACCCATAAAAGATGAGGGGATCTGGGGCCACTGGCTGGGTAAAGGCTCTTACTAGGATAAAGGCACTTGTCACTAAGCCTGATGACCTGAGTTTGATCCCCAGGACCAATGTGGCGAAGAGACCCAACTCCTTTGTCCTCCACATGTGCACAGTGGCATGCATGTTCACACTCATACACACTGAATAAGTAAATCTAAACAGCAACAACAAAAGATAAGGAATCTGTTGTCATCTAGTCTAGTCCCTTACATGCGACTTGCTTTTAGAAATCTCTTTGAATTTTGTGACAAAGAAGACTTTTTGTTGGAATGGGGAAGGACTGGAGACTAAATCCAGGGCCTTCTACACACCAAGCACTTGAGCTTCAGCTCCAGCCTAAAAAGGACCCTTCTGGACAAGCCTACCAGGGTTCTGTAAGTTTCTTGTGCCTGGATGTCTGTATCCTTCCCAAGACTGGGGAAGGTTTTTAGGTATAATCTCATTAAATAGGCTTTTTTAAATTTCTATTCTAACAAACATAAAATACTCAAAAAAAGAGACAGGAGTATATTCACCCTTACCAGTAACAACCTTGAATATAAGTGATTTAAATTCCCCAAAATGCAGAGTGGCACTGGTCCATGCTACTTGGGAGGCAAGGACAAGGAGGATCACTAAGAGTAAATAGTGGGAGGAGAATAGAGAGAGACAGAGACAGAGAGAAACTGAATGAATTTAAGATTTAAAAAATCCAAAGAGATTCAACTATATAATACAAGACATTCATTCTACTAGTAAAGACACATAAGCTGAATGTAAAGTGTTGGAAAGGATATTCCATGCAAATAGAAATCACAAGAGCAGCTGTGCTTCTAACACATAAAATAAATCTTAAGTCAAAAACTAAAAGAGGGTCATGGAGAGATGGCTCAGCAATGTAGAGCACTTATTACACTTACAGAGGACCCAGGACCCGCATGGTGGCTCTCAAACATTCGCAACTCTAATTCTAGGGGATCTGACCCCCTCTTCAGACTCCTTAGGCACTAAGCATGCATATGGTGCATATTCATATATATATATATATATATATATATATATATAGGCAAAGTATTCATACACAAAAAATAAAATAAATCAAAAAAGATTTTTTTTTAAATTTATTTATTATGTATACAGTGTTCTGTCTGCAGGTACAACTGCAGGCCAGAAGAGGGCACCAGATTTCATTATGGATGGTTGTGAGCCACCATGTGGTTGCTGGGAATTGAACTCATGACCTCTGGAAGAGCAGCCAGTGCTCTTAACCGCTGAGCCATCTCTTCAGCCCTCAAAAAAGATTTTTTTTTTTTTTTTGGTTGGTTGGTTGGTTTTTCGAGACAGGGTTTCTCTGAATATCTCTGGCTGTCCTGGACTCGCTTTGTAGACCAGGCTGGCCTTGAACTCACAAAGATCCGCCTGCCTCTGCCTCCCAAGTGCTGGGATTAAAGGCGTGCGCCACCACCGCCCGGCTCAAAAAAGATTTTTAATTGATCCCCAGTTGGCAGACCATTTGGGAAGGATTAGGAGGTGTGACCTTGTTGGAGGAGGTGTGCCACTGGAGGTGGGCTTTGAGGTTTCAAAAGCCCACACCATTCCCAGTTAGCTCTCTCCGCCTCATGCTTGTGTCTCAAGATGCAACCTCTCGGCTACTGCTCAAGCACCAGCCTGCCCGCTGCCATCCATGCTCCTACCATGATGATCATGGACTTACCCTCTAAAATTGTAAGCCCCAAATAAACTCTAACTTTTTTTTTTTTTTTTGGTTTTTCGAGACAGGGTTTCTCTGTGTAACAGCCCTGGCTGTCCTGGACTTGCTTTGTAGACCAGGCTGGCCTCGAACTCACAGAGATCCACCTGCCTCTGCCTCCCAAGTGCTGGGATTAAAGGCGTGAGCCACCACGCCCGGCATAAACTCTAACTTTTATTAGTTGCCTTGATCATAGTGTCTTGTCACAGCAATAGAAAGTAACTAAGACAGAAGGGCAACTATATAAAGACAAATGAATAAACTCAGCAGGAGACAGTGAATTAATTACAAACATGTTTGCACCAGCAACAACACATAAGTCAAATACCACACAGTAAAGGCAAAGGTGGATACCAATATGGTTAATGAGTGGAAGCTTCCATACCCCACTTTCATCAGATTTAAAACACACTGTCAACCCAGTGACCCCCAACACACATGCTTGTGTGTCACCCAATGGTCAGGATTTGTATTGTCTTTATTAGCACTAGACTATTCTCCAGAACAGACCATGTATGCTTTGAGCCACAAAACAAGTTGCAGGGCTACTAAGATGGCTTAGCAGGTAAAAACACTTGCCATGCAAACTTGATGACCTAATTTTAATTCCTAGAACCCAAGGTAGAAAAGAGAAGACACCTGGCTGGGTGTAGTAGTGCACATCTTTAATCCCAGCATTCTAGAAGCAGAGGCAGGTGGGTCTCTGTGAATCCAAGGCTAGCCTGATCTACAGAGTGAGTCTAGGACAGCCAGTGACACACACAGAGAAATATTGTCTTGAAAAACAAAACAAAACAAAACAAAAATTTAAAAAGAGAGAACAATTTGGAACATTGAGGCAGGAGGACTTCTGGGAATATAAGACCAGTCTCAGCTACAGAATAAACCACAAGACCAGCCTGGGCTGCAGAAGAGAACCCTATCTCAAGAAAAAAAATTTTTTTTTTTTTTTTTGGTTTTTCGAGACAGGGTTTCTCTGAATATCTCTGGCTGTCCTGGACTCGCTTTGTAGACCAGGCTGGCCTCGAACTCACAAAGATCCGCCTGCCTCTGCCTCCCAAGTGCTGGGATTAAAGGCGTGCGCCACCACCGCCCGGCTTCAAGAAAAAAATTTAAAAATCAAACCCAAATTTAATAGAAGGAAAAAAATCAAGGTACTAATAAGAAAAATAGGGACTAAAATAAATTTAAAGATCATAGTGAGTTTTCCAAAAAGATAAATAAAATTGAATAATCATTAGGCAGGCTTACAAGAGCAGAAAGAGGGAATAATCATATAAATAAAATCAGCGGTGAAAAATGAGTCAACAAATACCACAGGGATACAAAAGACCGATCCATAAAGACTACTGCAAACAATTATAGAACTACAGATTTTTTTTTTTTTTTGGTTTTTCGAGACAAGGTTTCTCTGTGTAACAAGCACTGGCTGTCCTAGACTCACTTTGTAGACCAGGCTGGCCTTGAACTCACAGAGATCCATCCACCTGCCTCTGCCTCGCAAGTGCTGGGATTAAAGGTGTGTGCTACCACACCTAACTAAACCTACAGGTTTTAAGACCTAAATAAAGGGATCATCTTTTGTGCATACACAACCAATCCAAACTGAAGCATGAGGATAAAACTGGAGGTATCACAACAGCTAATGTCAGAATACAATACAAAGCCATAAAAAGCAAAACAGCATGATGCTCAGCTGAAAAAAAAAAGAAAAGGATATACAGACCAATGGAAAAAATATAAAATCCAGGAATTCATTCATGCATTTACAGTCAATTTATTTTCAGCAAAGGAACCATGAATACACAGTGGAAAAAGAACAGTCTCTTCCATAAATGGGGCTGAGAAAAATAGAATGCAGAGAGACAGACAGACAGGGAATGTGCTGCCACACACAGACATCCACTCAGAACAGGTCATGAATCTCAACCAAGTGAGAATTAAAGCAGAAGAAACCAGAAGGAAACCAGATGAAACCAGAGCAGTAACACTTCGAGACACTGGCAAAGACAGTGTTTTGGAGAAAACCCTAAATGCACAGACAACAACAGCAAAAACAGACAGATGGGACTGTGTCATACTATGAAGCTGTGACTGGCAAAGGAAACCTTCAAAGAGTGAAGAGAGCCTGCAGACTGACAGAAATATCTTCACACTATTCATCTGGGAAAGAATTAATAGCCAAAAAAAAATAAGCAATCTGTATTTTTTTTTAAACGGGGAATAGACATTTCTCAGATGAAGATAAACAAGTAAGTGGTCAACAGCTGTAAAAAAAAAAATTATGTTCAGCCTGGCTGACCACCAGGAAAATGTAGGCTGAAGTTACAGTAAGACATCTCACCCCAGTTAAACAGGTATTACTACTGAAGATACAAAAGACAACAGTAAATGCTGGCAAGGGTGCCAGTGGAAAGGTGTCAGAGCAGCCGCTGTGGATGTAGAAAGCAGCATGGAGGTTTCCCAAAACCTGAACAGGCCCATGGCCTCGCAGCTCCACTACTGAGTCCAAAGGCAAAGGAGCTAGGTCCCACCATGGAAAAAGTACCTGCACACCTATTGCAATTGCAGCATTATTCACAATGGCCAGGGGATGAAATGTACTGCGGTGTGCACTGATGGTTTGAAAGGCGTGCTCTGAGGGGCGGGGGCTGGAGAGATGGCTCAGCAGTTAAGAGCATGTACGGCTCTTGCAGGGGACCCCACTCTGTTTCCAGCATCTGCATCAGACAACTCACAACCACGCGTAATTCCACTTCCAGGGAACCCAATACCCTCTTCTAGCTCCTATGGGCATTTGTACTCCTGTGTGTATGTACACAACAGAGCAAGTTTAGAAAGCCAAAATAAGTCTTTAAAAACTTATTTTTAAAATAAATAATGTGGTCTGCGAACCCAATAGAATATCATTAACCACCGAAGAGATGAAATTCTGTCAAGTGCAGCCAGCAGCATGGATGGAACTGGGTATTATTAGGTTACTGAAATAACCCAGACATAGAAAGACAAACTGCACCTTCTCGTTCATTTGCATAAGGAAGCTAAGAGAGTTGACCACATAATAGAGAATAGAACACAGATCCCCTGGAGGCTCTGCAAGAATGGGGCAAGGGATATGTGATACATAATGAACATTAAAACACTGTTGGAGGAAGTGTCTGATGCTGTGAGCGAGCACAACTGGGGGAAAGTTTGGAGGCTCTCACACGTGGAAATACCAGGTAGGGGGCTGGAGCAATGGCTCCGCAGTTAAAGACTGGGCTCACAACCAAAAATAGAAGAAATACCAGGAGGGGAGACGGAAATGCTCACAGTGCACACTGCATGCATGCATGAGACCAGTTTGAAAACCACACCCACCAGAGAAACCTGTCTCAGAAAAACCAAAAAAAAAAGCCCCACCCCCACAGATGTGTGCACCATGTGTCAAATAATGATGTGTTTAATGAAACAGCTGTTACTGATTTGCATAACTACTTTGTGTCTGGTGTTGGTGGCATACTCCTTTAATCCTAGCAGTTGGGAGGCAGAGGCAGGTAGATCTCTGTTGAGTTCCAGGCTAACCTGGGCTATAGAGTGACTTCCAGGACAACCAAGGCTACATAGAGAAACTTTGTCTCAAAAGAAAAAAAAATCACTTTGTTACATTTTGATATCATGTTATAATGAAGTACAATCCACTTATGGTTAAGAATCCTAGTTGTTTTTGTTCTTTAAAAGCAGTCTCAGATATCCTAGGCTGGCCTCAAACTAGTTATATAGCTGAGGATGACCTTGAACTGAACTTCCTATATCTGTCTCCCAAGCACTGTAATTATAGGCATGTGATCCCACACCTGGCTGTGAACCCAGTCACTCTGTAGACCCCACTAACAATTTTCAGCAAACACAAGGTGTGGGTACCTAATAATCTAGTTTCTCCAACAGATAAATTCTAAGGAAAAATACTTGGAGACATGTCAGAAAAATGCTGAGCAGATGTGCCAGCCAGCTGCACTGTGAGCCACATTAGGGGTCTTGTTTCACTTCTTTTACTAATTTTGACATTTATGAGACAATTAGAAATTTGAACAGAAACTAGGTATTTTCCAATAGTGAGGGATTGTTGTTACATGCATGAATACTAAATACTGCTATTGTCATGTTAAAAACCCTAATCTTCCAGAAATACACTGAAATACTTGAAGATTAAATTATCAATGTCTGAGATGAGTGGTATGGATGTCCAGATAATTTGAGGGGAAGTGGGCAAGGGCAAAAGAGCCAGGGCGGGGCGTGATGGAGCCAGAGCTGGTGGGTGCCAGAAGATTCACTCCATGCCTCTCTCTCTCTACTGTTGGCTATGCTGGACTCTTTCTTTAAAAAAAAAAAAAATTATTTATTTATTTATTTATTATGTATACAGTATTTGCTCTACATATATGCCCGGGCAGATCTCAATGTAGATGCCTGTGAGCCACCATGTGGTTGCTGGGAATTGAACTCAGGACCTTGGGAAGAACAGCCAGTGCTCTTAAACTCTGAGCCACCTCTCCAGCCCACTGGACTCTTTCATAACAAAAATTTGCATGTAATTTTTTTGTGTGTAAATTATTACACATGAAGTTTTTCTTTTCATATTACTTAGTATGTTCTATTCTTTTTCTCTCTCTCCCCCTCCCCACCATGAGGCTGTCCTGGAACTCACTCTGTAGGCCAGGCTGGCCTCAAACTCAGAGATCCTCCTGCCTCTGCCTCCCAAGTGCTGGGATTAAAGGTGTACGCCACCACTGCCAGCTTTGTTCTACTGTCTTTTTAAAAACCCACTTTTCCAGCAGGGCACAAACTTCTCTGACCCTGAAGGAAGGTTGTAGGGAGTTAGAATAATATAAATTAGATTGATGGGGTAGTATTAAACATTCTAAATGTTAATTGGTCCTGTTTGCTTTCTGTTACTTTATTGACTCTAATTGGTTAAATAAAATGCCAAGGCCTGAGATTGGGCAAAGACAGAGAAAGGTGGGACTTCCTGAGATTAGAATAGGAAGCCTGCGCTTTAGACAGAGCATTAAAGCATTCCAGCCGACAGCAGGAAGAAAAAGATATTCCAGCCAGGAGCAGCAGGAAGGAGGCACACACCATGGGTTAGAAAAAAGAACCTCATTGCACATGGCCAGGAACATCGGCATATAGTGGAGAATGGCAGTCCAAGGGGACGTATGTATATATATGGGGTCATATTTGGGTAGTAGAATTAAGAGCTAGCTTAGATGGGCCAAGATTCCTCAACTCAGGCCTAGGCTTGATAAAATCCATCATGTGTCTGTGTGCTCATTTATAAAGGCAGGTTAAGAATTAACAGTTCCAAATCAATTAACAATAATTTAAATATTGGTTAAATAGTTTAATTAGCCATTTTTTCTACAAATGGTGCCCAACGTAATTTAATTAAATTTTTTCTACATTAGATTTAGTAAATATCTAGGTTTTTGATACAATCTCTTAATCCGGGGCATGAAGGTCAAATTCGCTGTGAGCAATTAGCTTATCAGCTTATGGATGAAGTCACGTGAAATGAGGGGACTCTCTATGGACTGAAAAACAAAGTTGAAGCCAGGTGAGACAAGGAAAGACTTTATGACCTGGCATTGTTTTCAGCTGCTAAGTGGACAGAGCCCAAATTAAGCTGAAGCAGGTGGAACAAGGAGAGATCCTATTTAAGAACAAGTGGATGAGCCAGGGAGAGGGCGTGCTAGGGGCTTCATGCTAGAGAGCTCCATGCTAGAGAGCCCCATGCTAGAGAGCTCCCATGCTAGAGAGCTCCGATGCTAGCGAGTCCACATGTTAGAAAGGACACGAGTAGTTTGTATCCTCTGATGGAGAAAGTGCTGGTGAACTGATGGCCAGATCTCCCTGAGGCAGAAAGAAGCTGGTGAGCATAGAAAGCCTCAGCAAGACAGCAAAAGGCCAAGGACTAAACCCCATGGCTCAGCTTTTGCCTAGAGGGGTTTGACCTGTCTGAACAGTGGCCTGAACGGAACTGTGGCCAGCTTTAAAGACTGAGGCAGAGCGGCAGAGTTGCTGATAGGAAGGAAGTAAGTTGGCCTACAGACGCTGAGGTCTCCCAGAGAGAAGAAAGCCTCAAGCCTTATTTAAGGTGAAACCGCCATATCCAATTTACCCTAACGAATCTACGTCTGAGATATTCCAGAATAAAGACTGCTAAGTGCATTAAGGGTCTACTCCAGAGACTGTGTTCCTGAAAACTGAGGACCTGCCCCAGAAACTGTATCCTTCTAAAAGGTTATGAAAATAGTTGTAATAATTATCAATAGGTTTAGTGGTTAGGTCTTAGGGTTTGAAGGCATTCTTAGGGGTTGTAGGAATTTATAGGAATAGTAGTTAAGTGAGTGTATTTGTTATAAGTGAATATAGCTATTAATAAATAAGTGTTTAAGAATTAAAAAGTATGGCAGAATTGGCTCTACCAGACCTGAAGGCAAGTGCTTTCACAAATTGTGGCCCTCACAGGCAGATGTGATTCCACTCACACACATCCTTTCTGGGACACATTCCCAAAGTACAGACTGAAATGTCAACAAGGCTGCCTGCGCAGGACATCCATGCCAGAAAACCTGGAGACAAGTGGACACAGGTATGACAATGGGATGATCAGGAGCCACCTGAGACAATAATTAGTGTATAGAATGCTTCAGACTTCATGTGAGGTGAGGAGGCATGGCTGTGAGCCCCACATGACCGGTCCTGTTAACCTTGGAAGAGTGAGTGGAGGCTGCTCCTGGCCTCACTGGACAGCACTCATGGTTCAGATAGAACTTGACCAGCTAGGGAAGCTGGCGCACGCTCACTGGGCCTCCTCAGTGCTCAGGAGGCTATTGGGGAGCTAAAAAGATGGCTTGGCTGGTAAAGTGGTTGTCGAACTTGGATCCTCAACGCCCATGTAAAAAGCCAGGTGTGTCAGCAAGTGCCTGCAGCCCCAGTACTGATGAGGCGAAACTGGAGGATCCCTGGAGTTCTCCGGTCAGCTAATCTAGCCAATTGGTGAGTTCCAGTTTCAATGAGGGACCCTGCCTCAAAAAATAAAGTGGAGAGTAAAATAGAGGGACACATTCAGTGTTAGCCTCCAGCCTCTACCCTGCATACACAACCACACCCATCTACACAGGAGGAAGCCTTGTAGACTCCCTAACCTCTAGGGTTCTGTGGCAGCCACATTGCATCCTTAAGCTGGCTTGGTCCTTGAAGCCTTCACTCCTGCTCCTTTTCTGGGATCTTCCCTCTACTCACAAGCCACTGTGTGTTAGAGACCCCCCTGAAAATTGGCTAGACTGACTGACCAGTGAACTCCAGGGATCCTCCAAGTTTTGCCTCATCATAAGGAGCTGCAGGCACTTGCTGCCATGCCTGGCTTCTTACATGGACGTGGAGGATCCAAACTCACAAGGTTGGGTTTCAAAGTGAGGGTCTCTTTGCCCAGGAACTCCATGGCCATGTCTTGTGCCTTCCTCCTCCAGTACCTTGACTGGGACCTGAGACACCAGACACACCCCATATGCCCCCTGGGAGACACTTCCTACATGGCCACCCACAGAGTCCTCAGTATGTTTCCTTATACAAAGATATTCTCTCTATGGAAAAAAAAATCTCCCTGCTCTAAAGTAACATTCTGTGCGAGACATGAAAAGGTACCTCCTATTTCTGGGCCCCTCCCTTGTGGCCACAGAGCCCCAGGAGTTTGGCCAGCACATGGCTCCAAACAGACATACCATACTTCCTAGCTTTCCTTAACCATGTGACTAAAAGATAACCAAGGGGCCTATCTCTCCCATCCAGCCACATACCTTGGTCTTACAATCACCTGGGATGTGTGGACTCAGGAATCAAGCACTCAGGGAAAGGCAGAACTTCCCAACAGAAGGGATCTAGGCAATGGCCCTGTACAATTCCCACCCTGCTACAAACCTCTGACCCTCCGACTATTGAGACATAGTAAGAGCCTTTTGTTTAAATCTCTCATATGGGGTTTGCTTTGTTTTCCAGTGAGCAGCCAGGCCTAGACCACACCCAGTTGTCTGACTCTATTGACCCACCATGATGCCCTGGCCCACAGGTTATCTTAGACTAGGTTCTCCCAGAAGCAGAGCCTGAGGTGATCCTTCAGTAACTGTGGGGCTGGGGAGCCATGGGACTGGGAGAGCCAACCCTGAACAAGAGTGAGGTCAAGGAGGCCCAAACCCTGAAAATCTCATCTTAAGACCCTGACAGGAGTAGGACTGCTCCCTCCCTGCCTTGGGCCTGCATGTCCCGGTCAACATAGCCTTATGCCCCCCCCACCTCTGCCACCATTGTGGTGTAACATAGCCTGGCCACCAGGTTGCAGGTTAAAACTTCCTCTCTCCTTATAAGGTCATGTCCAGCAAACACCTGGAATTCCTCTTCATGCAAATAAGGCATTCCCAGCACATTGGCCCTGACCAATGATGTACACTCACCCCAAAAGCCTCTCCCCTCTCATAGATTTAAATAGCCTTTGTTCCCTCCCCCCAATTAAATGAGCTGTCTCAAGGAAGCTGTACCCTGAAAAGGCTGTTTCTCATGTAATCACTGCCAACCAAGATCCTGCATTGCACCCACCTGTCCTGGCTAAGCTTCATTCCCTCTAGTCCAGCCCTGTGCTCCATGAGCCTCTATACACCAAGGGGGAAGCAGAAATGGAGCAGCAAGGCACAAAGGAACTTCACTGAGACCCTAATCCCAGTGGGAATCAATAAAGGAGTCAGGACAGTTGCAGTGAGGGACACCTCTACCCTGCTGAATCTGGACACTAAAGGACCTTGGGGCTCACCTTGTTGTAGGTCAAGGGTCCAAACCTTCCATTCCACACCCCTCTAAAGCTGATCTGAGATGCAAGGTTTGGGATTAGGTATGAGATCCCAGAAACAAGGTCTCAATAGGGTGCTACACAGTAGGAACCCAGAAATTGGGTCTCAGGGTTGGGTCCTTTGTAATTCCTGTTCACCTTGGCTCCCAAAGTAAACATTTCACTGGAAACTTCAGCCAATTCCCATTCATCTTCATTACCTCCATGGGTGGGAGGACACCATGAGACCCATGATTCAGCTGCCAGGTAGCCTGTGCTGGCTGTCCCAGCACAAAATCTCAGAACTGCAGGGACCTCCCCAAGTCAGCTAGCATGGAGGAGCTGGGTGGGAAGGAAGAGAGCTAAACAAAGCTACAGAATGGGGTAAGCTGTGAGGAAACCCTAAGGGAAAAGACCCCAAATTGTAGGGCTGATTTGTAGGTCATGACCCCAGTGCCTGCTCTACCACAGTCCTTAGAGGTACTGTCTCATCTCCCCTTGCCTCCCACTACATTAGGACACTGAGAGGGTTCAGATGTTGTGAATCTTGAAATAACAGAAAATAGAGTATTGGGACTGGGAGGCAAGAAGCTAGCAAAAGTCACATGACCAGCACAGTCATTCATGTGATGAATGGAGCTCCTGCAGCTCAGAAAACTGAAAGGAACAGCACAGAATACAGTCACTAAGACGCCTCTCCTTGCCTGTGGATGCTTCTGAGAAGCATCAGCTCCGAGCTGACCTGTTTCCCACTCACACAAGTAGCACTGGCCCAGAGACAGCTCTGGGCAAAGTGGCTGGGAATGTAAGCAGCCACATCTTCAAGAGACACAGACCCTAGGGCAGGACAGACACCTCAGTACCTGTTGCAGCTGCTCCTGCAAGGGGACATTAGAGCCATCGGAAGGGAAGGATGAGTGGGTTTCACTGGCAGAAAGAGTCAGGTGAATCCATGATGGCT
The DNA here is from genome assembly GCA_907164525.1 of Lophiomys imhausi. Taxonomy (NCBI): domain Eukaryota; kingdom Metazoa; phylum Chordata; class Mammalia; order Rodentia; family Muridae; genus Lophiomys; species Lophiomys imhausi. The sequence goes on from CAJQZJ010032004.1 coordinate 9,249,510, forward strand.
GCCCAACATCCAAACCCTGCTTAGGGAAGGAGCCCTGTGTGTGGTCCTGCGTGGGCAACATCCTGTTTCCCACTGTAAGAACTGAAAGGACCAGACTCATTCTGTTGCTGCAGATCTGAGTTACAAACAGCACAGACTGAGTCCCTGAAAGTCATAACACCCTTTTCATCCTAGGCTGGATAGAAATTCTCTATCCAGAAACCCTGAAGGCTATTCCTGACAGGAAGGTTAGATGAGAAGTAATGGAAGGAACTATGTACAAGTGATTCTTGGCCTGTGTCCTGCGAAGGCACTTACCCAGTCTGGGGCCACCTTCAAGGCAAGTACACAAGGCCCCTCTGCCAGCAAAAATGAGTCCTGAGAGGCATAGCAACTCACCGAAGTTTTCCAATGGTGACTGCACCCAGCAGAGTTTGGAGACCTGGCCAAGCTTCTGTCCTTGTTCCCACACTGCTGAAGGCCTGTCACTTTTCTTGCCCCAGCAGCCCACGCACTCTCCATTCCAGGACAGACACTGGGAGTAAGGCTCAAAGGGCAAGCCTGGCTCTATACAGGAGACTCCAGTTAGCAGCAGCTATGGACAGGATGTGAACTGGAGTCCGAACATGAACTAACGGGACAAGCACGGGAGTGCAGCACCCAGTCGGTTGCCCTTAGTGGGTCTTTGCACTTTGCAGGGTGTTGCCTGAAGCTGCCACAGTCTGCAGGGTCAACGTCTGGAGGAGAAGTCAGTTTGGAGCAAAGGAAGTAAAATCTCAGAAAGATGTTAGGACATCTTCAAAGTCAGAGTGGGACTCAGGGCTGTCTGAACTGGGGATGGAGGGTAAGGGACACTGAGCAGAGCTCTGAAGGCAAAACACTGTCACCTGGCTGAGACAGAGACATAGCAGAAAGCAATCCTGTCACATGTCTCCTGCTCCAAACCCTTCCTTGGAAATCAAGTCTACTCTGTGTAGCCCACAGAGGCCAGTACACCCTGTCCTTCAACCCCATGTCCTCTCAGTGCCAGTAAGATCCCTCCCACCTGGGATCCTTTAAATTTAATTTAAATAATTCAATTAATCAATTGGAATGACTGAACTGTAACTGAACTTCATTAGTTGTGATGATCGCAATAATTAATTGAATGTAACCAGATGCTTCTCCCTGGGGAGTGATGACAAAAGAAAGGTGGAACAGTCATATCAGAGACACTAGCCGAGCTGGCTGAGAGCAGCCTCAGGGCTCCAAGCCCTGCTTGGCTCTCCAGGGCTAGAACACTGCCTGCTGCACAGTAGGTGCTCAGATAACAAGTACCATGTGCCAAGCCCAGCAGAGAACACAGCACACTCCCCCACCCCCACCGCCATGAGCCACGCTGTAGAGATTTCATTTTCCTTATGTGCCATAGGCAGTAGAACACATTGGATTGTTCTACAGAGCAACCACTCCATCCCAAACTAGAGATGGTAGCTACTGCTACCTTCCCAAGTCAAGTCCCCCCAAAATGTTGGTACTCAAAAGAAACAGAACAGTCTGTGGTTCCTGCTATACCACAGAGGGTGACTGTGGCTAGCTACACCTGGCTTGATAGCCCAGTTGCAATGGTGCAGAGCTTGGGTCATGAGGATATGTGGGCTCTCCCTGGTTGTGCTCTCTGTGAGCTTCTGGAAGGCCCTACTGCCTGCTGCCCAGGGTGTGCTGAGGCTCTACTGAATGTAAGGCAGCTAATGCATATGCATACCCTCCCATGTGTTTCTGGGGGCTAATGAAGAAATGGCTTCACATGTTGGAGTGTGTACATGGCCCTTGTGGTAGAAGAGGGCCAGAAGACAGATCAGGACTCTCTGGAAACCTTGCCTTTGTGGAGTGACCTCCCTGGCAGGGTTGGGGGCTGTAGAGGTAAAGGAAATGCTCAAGTCTCCACGGGTGTGAGAGTGGTTGGGGAGAGTCACAGGCATCCACTCTTACCCTCATACTGAATGATGGGACAACTTGGATCCTGCTATCTAAGTAAAGCCCCACCCATAAAACAAAACAAAACAAATCAAGGAAACTTGCTTGGGTTGGAAGAGAAGGAGCTGCTGGCAGCTCATGTGAGTTTCACAACTAGAGGGAAGAGTAGCTGGCAACCAGGTGACCAAAAGGCTTCTCCTGGCTGTCCTGGGTATGCAGGGAGACCCTGCAGGAGGTCAGGCTGCTCCCAGGGTGGAACTGGCTCCACATGTTCTGCTCAGACTCCACTAGTTCTGTTAGGACCTTCATCTAGATCTTTGGTCTCCTATTCCACCTTCCAGCCCTCACACAGGCACTGAACCGGACTCTCAGCAACCAGACCCTCCTGGTCCAGTCCCAGAGACAGAGAAAGGACAAGAATTCTGGCAAACAACCATTACAGAAATGAGGCAGGCCATGGGTGGTTGGGCAGATTTTCTGGGGAGGTGGTCTCTGAGCAGAACATCTCAAGGCAAAGTATTGGGGATGGAGAAGACAGTGTATTTGTGTCTATGGAAAGAAAAAGCAATGAATAAGGAGCAGGGTGGTGCAGGGGCATTGTAGGACACCTGGAAGGTATTTGCTATTTTCCTTGTTACTGTGACAAAATGCCCTACAAAAGCAATTTAAGCCAAAAAAGTTTTTTTAATTAATTAATTTTTAAAAAAGCAATTTAAGGAAGGAAGGTTTAACCTTATGCTCAGTTTGAGGGTACAGTCCATCAAGGTAGAAAAGGCATGGGGGCCAGAGCTTGAGGCAGCTGTGCGGAGGGAGATGGATGCTGGTTCCTCCCGCTTTCTCCTTGCCATCCAGTCCAGGAAGTTACGCCATAGAATGGTGCTACCCACATTTCGGGTGGGGTTTTCCCACCTCTGTTAAACTAATCTAGAAACTCCACCACAGACTCGCCCAGAGGTTTGGCTCCTGGGTGATTCTAGAAGCCAACGGTCAATAGTGACCATTACAAGGAAACTTTGAAGCAGGAGCTCCAGCACAGTTCTGAGGGAGGAGACAGAGCTGATGTTTAACAGAGGCCACCTGCCCTGGCCTCCAGGAGGGCTGTCGTGTAAGTGCCACATGTCCTTCAGCAGCAGTTCTAGTATAGGCCAATCTATCTGCTGTAGTGTTCGGGCCGTTCGATTGCTCTTGTGGTATGATGGAAACAGAAAGGCCCCTGTGTTCATCAGTCCAAAGATATTAACCCCAAGCTAGCCGCTGGCCCCAGCCAGCTGCCTGATGGGAAACAAGAGACAATGGATCTCTGTAGGGCCCTGATAGATTCATAGTTCCCTGACCCTGACTCAAGGAGTGGGAATAGGCACAAGAGGAGTCTGCCACTAAGCAAGGAGCCTGATGAGGGATCTGCACCGTAGCCACGGGCCATGCGTGCTTTGAAATGTCAGTGTCATTTGCACACTGGATGGTGGTCTAAAGGTCCCCAAATGGTAAGGGGACTGAAACTACTATTTGCAGTACTATGGAGAGGAATATGCTAACTGTAGGCGCTAGCCAGATTTTGGCAAGCAAACTGAAGTAAGGCAAGCAAACTATTAAATTCTTTGGAGCCCCAGGGCGGGGGTGGGGAGGGGGCGTTTTGCAAATTGTTATCTACTTTGACTTTGTAGGCCTGTTTGGCCAGCTCCTGGGCTCTCCGTAAAGCGCACTGCACTCTGGAAGCATAATGGTTTGCCAGCTGCAGAGCCGCCCCCTCAGAGTACCCTACAGAATCTAAAGGCATGCAGAGCTGGAATAGGTCAAGGTTCTGCTGCCTCCTGGCGGCCAGGGAAAGGCGATCTGGCCGCACCCCAGACTAAGGACTGCGGCGAGGAAGAACCCGCGCATGCGCGAGCCCAAATGCACTCCCACTTTAGCCTGTGGGCGCTCACTTCTCCACACGCGGCCATAAGAGTCTCTCTTTAGTTATTCATTCAACAAAAGTTGACCAAGTTCCTTTAGGGATTGGCAGTTTCCTCTCACAGGGATACAGTGGCAGGACACATCTGTCCTGATAACGCTGAGCCTAGTAAGCTATTCTTTTTTCTTTTTGGTTTTTCGAGACAAGGTTTCTCTGTGTATCCCTGGCTGTCCTGGACTCATTTTGTAGATCAGGCTGGCCTCGAACTCACAGAGAACCACCTGCCTCTACCTCACGAATGCTGAGATTAAATGCGTGTGCCACCACGCCATTCTTTTATGTCATGGCCGTCCTGTAAGGCCTCCCTAAGGTAGTGACAAGAAAATGAGACAGGATGCGCCAATGCACATGTCTGGGATGAGAACCAACCTCATGTCTAAAGGTGAGATGTTCCATGGAGCTATGAGGGCTGAACTTAGGAAATTACTGCAGAGGCCCGTGAAGAGTGCTGGTGAGGGCCTCATGGGATTCTGTGCTCTCCCAGGCACGCCAAGGCCTTGCTTTCAAACTTTGTGAAGGGCTGACTCTTAACCATGGCCCACCTATGCCTGTAGTCACACTCCAGTCTTCTGGCTTGGGTATGAGCACATGACTCCTTCCTAGACAATAATAACCCCCAGAGGACTATGGCTCTGGACCTACGCTTGTCAAGCTAGGGGAAGCCACTAGGTCATGATGATCCCAACAATAGTGTATGGACACAGGTCCTTAGACTGTGGTACATCTACACAATGGAATACTACTCAGCCATCAGAAACAAGGAAACTATGCAGTTTGCAGCCAAATGGATGGAACTAGAGAAGCTCATCCTGAATGAGCTAACCCAGACTCAGAAGGATGCACATGGCATCTATTCACTTATAATCGGATTTTAGCCATATAGTACAGGATAACTATACTACAACAATGCACCAAAGGGAACAGGAACATAGACTTTGTTTCCTGTCAATAAGACACTTTGCCCTAGTGGTGCTGCCTTGTAGGCCCCCAGTGTATGAGGAGGCTCTTGGCCCTCATATGACTGCTGAACTAGGATGGGGGACTGTTATGTAGAGACACTCTACTCCAGAGGAGTAGGATGGAAGGGATAGGGAGTAGAGGGTGGGAGGGCGGGACCAGGAGGGGTGGAAAGAGGGCACTGTGATGGAGATGTAACCTGAAGTAATAAATATATATATAATTATACATTATATAATTATATAATATATAATATTATTAATATAATATTTGTATATATAAATAATATAGAATTTCGTTATGAAAAAAAACCCAGAATGTTAACAAAGCACCTGAATTTCACCAGTGCCTAAAATGACACACACACTCCTGCTTACAGGATAGGGCCTGTAGGAGTCGCCCAGGAGGCATCTAAAAAGCACGGAGCCACTCTCCCCTATTAAGGGCTTTATCCAAGCAGCACCCCCATAACCTTGTTGCAGGCACCACTACCTGCCCTGGGTCTCAGCTGGCTTTGAGTAGATTTTGGGAGCTCTCTGGGCACTTTTTCTCACTTGAAAGCTGAGATAACATAGCACAATCAATGTGGAATCTGCCACCTCCTACCCAGTCATCTGTACCTCTGGCTATCAGGACACTTTAATGGCAGTGAGTCAGGTGGCCTTTACAGGGATCTAGCCTGGGTGGTCATGGAATGAGCCACCTCAGCACAGCACCCTAGGAACCTGTGTCCTCCTGTGAATGAATGGTGGCCCAGCACATGGGGCCTGGGGGGCTGGCAGCCTACAGGCCCTAGCCACGCTGTCCTGGCATGGTCCCAAAGTACAGATTCCGCCTAGGGCCCCACAACTCCCCCAAGAAAGACTAGGCACGATACACTCAGTCTCACACTGGTTTTTTGTTTTTTGTTTGTTTGTTTGTTTTAATTAAAACAGCGATAGGCTCCTGCCCAGGGAAAGGCTGAGATGGGCAGGCCTTTCTTCACAAAAATATATTTTCTTTCTTTTTTATTAAAAACACCACCAAAGTAAACCTATTAGCTCCCATGAGCCAGTCACACCTGGAGAGTTGGTACTGCTCCCCTGGTGGCCTTGAGCAAAGAGCTTGAGCCATCCTGTAGGCTCCAGCCTTAGCACAGGAGAGCAGCTGTGAGCCTGCTGGTACCTAGGGTTAAGTGATCAGCTCCAAACCATGCAAGAAAAAAACAGCGACACCCACAAAGCAAAAGGCAACAAGGATAATAGCTTAAAAAGAAAGGCAGATACCACTAGGGGTAGTGGCCAGAGGCTAGGTCAGTGTGAGACCATAGGCCAGTGCTGGGTGAAGGCCTTGGGCAGCTCAACACATCTCCCAGAAAGTCTTAGGGGATTCACATGGCTCATCCCCATAGTATGTCCTCAGCACCTGAGACAGGATAGAGATGTCCCTGATCCAGGCCACAGTGTACGAAGTCCATTCAGTTGTGATTTAAAATATATATATATACAACCTGGGTGGCATCCAGGACAGTACCAAGGCTATAGCCTGTCCATAGAGTCACCAGCTGCCTGCTCTTCAAGAGGCAACAGCATCTGCCAGGGTACACAGGCCCCTCCAAATTCATCCCTTGGGTGAAGGCCTGAGACCTCAGGAGCAGCAACAGCAGAGGCACGGTAGGGCCCATATGGGCCTGGCTGGGAGCCCTGTGAGGTCTGATTCTTTGGCACTTGGGACAGCTATTTGCAGAGCCAGACAGGAACAACCCCCTCAATTCCTCCTGGAATGTCCAGGACCAGAATGGCAGTAGCTATGGCTGTAGGTAAGTGCTGCCCCAGAAGAGGGGTGTGTATGCTGACAGACCAGTGGGGTCCCAGGCCAGTCCTCTATGAATCTTCTCCCAGGATCTCCTTCACAAAGGCAGCAATGTCCGTCTTCTTAGTTTTGTGCAAGGTGAAGAAAGGGTGTTCCTGGAAGGAAACAGAGGCACAATTTCTGGGGGTGAAGGGGTACAGAAGGAAGCATAAAGGGGAGAGGTTCCCTCCTCCCAACCCCCATCATGCTCCTCCTGTCTGGCCAACTCCTGCTGGTCCTTCTGGGACTACTGCACTTAGAAGCCCTCCAAAACCATCAGAGCTTGTGGCTCTGCCCCACCCTCCTGCAACAGTCCTCCCACCACACAAACATCTCTTTCCTCAAGGGTACCAGTCCTCTGCCCTACCAGACCCTCTACCCTTCCTTCATCAGCAAAGAGCCCATATCCATCTTTCCAGGCTCAGTTCAAATTGCATGTCCCTTAAGAAGCCTTCCCTGGTGCCACATTGATTCCTGTGCCCTATTATCACAACAGTGTGAACAAAGGTGAAACCACACAACAGCGTGCAGGGGTCAGGCAGAGGAGCTACCCCTCCACCCTGGGATGCAACCCTCTTCCAGACAGCCCCACCCGGCCAGTACACAGCACAGAGGGCAGGGCAAGCACTTCCCATGCACACTCACCATCAGCTCCAGGTAGCTCATGCGCTCCGCGGGGTTCTTCCTTAGGCTAGGTAAGAGGGCAGTGAAGCCAGGTTCACATGGAGGAAGCGAATCTAGACAGGCTGGGCTGACCCCCCCCCCCAACCCCGCGTTAAGCAGCATACTCCTGGGGCTCAGAGAAGGAGCAAGACTGTCTGGGGGTCTCGCAAAGTGGTTTGGGGTCCATGGGTGTAAACTACAGTCTTGCAGCAACTTTCCCTGCCTCTTGGAGTCCAGATGTCTCCATAGTGATCCAGGCTTATGTCCATGGCACCAACCCTAAAATGTTCTGCCTAATGACCACATACTAGATTATCCTTTATCAGAAGGGAAGCCTTCAGTCAATGGTTCTAGAGTATGAAGTCCAATCAAAAAGGGTCAAACTAATCAATGAGTCTTACTATTGGCCTTATCTGCTTTCAGTTTTTCCTGACTTACATTGAGAGACTTGGACTTGGTCTCTGAGCACCTCTGGGCCAAAACACACAAATGTTGGTTTGTTCTCACTAGTTTCTTCTTAAAAATGTATTTTTCTAAATCTCTTTTGGAACCCAAGAGTTGTTTACAAGAATCTGCTTTTACTTTCCATGCAGTTATTTAATTACAGTTAGAGAGCATGGTCTGTATATCTGCCCTTCTTATTCTTTTGTAATTTTAAACATTTTTTCCTAGCTGTCCTAGAACTCACTCTGTAGACCAGGCTGGCCTTGAACTCACCAAGATCTACCTGCCTCTGCCTCCCAAGTGCTGGGATTAAAAGTGTGCACCACCACTGCCTGTCTCAAAACATTATTATTATTTTTTTTGGAGGGGGGGGTTTCGAGACAGGGTTTCTCTGTATAACAGCCCTGGCTGTCCTGGACTCGCTTTATAGACCAGGCTGGCCTCGAACTCCCAGAGATCCACCTGCCTCTGCCTCCCAAGTGCTGGGATTAGAGGCGTGAGCCACCACAGCCCGGCAAAACATTATTTTTATAAAGATTCCATGAACATTATGTAACTTGGTAAGAACTTCCAGACACCAATAAAAGCAAACTTCACCGTGTGTTTTAATCTTCCATAATAGATATTATCACACACACACTATTCCTCCCCTCTTTGGGTCTACCTGACCCATCCTTTTCTGCAAAGACTAAACTAAAACCAACCACTGTGGGACTCAGGTTTTGCTTCTGCTGGAGTTGTCTACCTCCTCTCTTCTGATACCAGGTAGCTCAAGGGTTTACTTGCCGCAGGAGGAGGAGACACAGCCTGAATACTCACCACTGGCTAGTGAAGTCCACAAACTCAGGGGAGAACTGGTCAGCTGGGAGCTGTGGGGATGGTTCCTCCACCACCTGCTTTAGCTGCTGGAACGGTGTCCCCCAGGACTCATAAGGGAATCGAAGAATGGCCATTTCGATCTGCAGTAGGAACAGAAGAATTACTAGGCTCCAGACATTAGATGACCCAAATTTTGTACCCAAAATCATGAAGTGCTTCGAAGGGACCTGGCCATCCTTCCCCAGCACCCTAGGCCAGGCCAGTGGTGCTGTCACTGACTGTCCTCACATCTAGCAACAGCCCAAGTACTAGGGTACCAGTACTGAGCTCCTCTGACTGGGCTGGCAGACCTAGCTCAGACTAAGGCTAGCCCTGGGCTGGGCTGGGCTGGGCTGGGCTGGGTTTGAGCACCACTCTTTTTTCAAACAGTCTAAAATTGGAAAATTTTATCTAACAACTTGGGTTTCAGATAGTGTGCCAGACACCTTCCCACAAGGCAGGAGTCAGGAAAGTACCTCACCAAGTCAAGTCCTAAGTCCCTGTCAGCCCCAGCTACTTCCTCTCCAATACCTCCCCAACAGACTTCAGTATTCAGGGCCACCTATCCAACTGTTGTTTTTACTAGTGAGGCCAACAGGGAGTGACAGAATCCTACATGGATACCTCCTGACTGGTACAGTGGACGGTCTCAGTGACAGGCTGTAACCACCATAAGGAAGAGACACCATTCAAACAAACGCAACTGGTATCACACAGAGAATGAATAACTAAGCCCAAAAGGGGCTTTTCTGCCAGTCTCCAGGCCTTTCCAGGCAATGTAGGAAGAGCATGGGTGGGAGGAGAGTGTGTGCCACCTGTGTGTCTGTCCACAGGACAGAACTGGAAGGACTCAGTATTGGCTCAGTATTTCCAGAATCTACTGTGGGACCTTTCTGCAGACTGTAAGAGAAAGCTCAGTGGCACCCATATACCTAACCAAAAGCACCAGAGACTGGGCCTCAGACATCTTGTCCGACGATTTTTTTTAAGAGCTTAGAAAATGGCAAATAAAAACTACCTCAGCATAAAGATGTATAATAAAGTCACCTATCACAGGAAATTATTTACAAAAAGATCAACCATCCCCCAGGAGCCAGCCCCTTATAACAGCTAAGTGTCTGGGACAACAGTAGAAACGGTGACACCGCTCAGTTCAGCGCTTGGTCAACATTCCTTCCTGGCTGAGAACCTGCCTGAGTGTGACCTGTATATGTGCAAGGGAACCCCCATGTTCCCAGACACAGAAACATGTGTGGCCAGAGCTCCCAAACCCGGAGCCCACCCAGAGGAATGCATTCAACTGTGGTGTTGCTCCCTGGGATGACAGCTTTTGTTTGTTTGTTTCTTTCTTTCTTTCTTTGACTGATTTTTTTCAAGACAGTTTCTCTGTATAACTCCCCTGGCTGTCGGGGAACTCACTTTGTAGACCAGGCTGGCCTCGAACTCACAGACATCCGCTTGCCTCTGCCTCCCGAGTACTGGGATTAAAGGCGTGCGCCACCACGCCTGGCTTGGGATGGCAGCATTTTAAGTGGAAAAGTTAGGCCAACGATAAACATGAGTGGTAGACCTGGAGGAAGAGGTTCCAGAAGAGAGTGCAGGCCTTACTTCTGTTTCTGCACCCTGAAAAGCTATTGTAAAACCCTGGTCCTAGCCTTCTTGATTTGGAAATTACTTGCATGGCAAAAACTAAACTCAGCATTGGCTGGGATTTCTTGGTCTACACCTATGGCTCTAGGGAAAAGGCTAACATCACAGAACACAGAGAACACTCATGATGGTTAAACCGAGCCATCAGGAAAGGGGTCCTATAACTCCCAGATAGCCTCTTACTCGAACAGGAATGAATGCTTGATGGTGCATTTTTTCCCCCACTTGGACACAGAAACAAACTTTCTCTTCTGGGATTTAAACTACTTGAAGCCCATGGAACCTACACAGATATATCCCCACCCCACCAGACCAAGAAGTACTGAGCCCTGCCCCAGACAGTACCATAGTGATGCCGAGGCTCCAGACGTCAGACTTGACATTGTAGCCCTTCTGATTCAACTCCGGGTTGATCCTCTCAGGCTGCAAGAGAGACTAGAGGGCTTGAACACCCTAGCCATCCAAGGCTCCCTCCATTAGTCCTTTCCTCTTCTACTCCAAATCAGAGTGCCATTAGGTTCCCCTGCCCACGTGATATTGTCCAGCAAGAGCCAGAACCAATCCCTGCCTCCCACCAGGCCCCAAGTTCTGAGGAACCCTGCATTTCTAACAATAGAGGTCATGGGTTCTAAAAACCACTAGTTCATCCAATCAGGGATTGTGGAGTACAGGCAAACGGTGGCAGAGTCCCTAAGACTGGAAGTACAGCTGGAAAAATCCAGTCCATTATGCAGAAGTAAAATCTTGTTCTGCCCTTCTCCTAGCCGGGACACCCCCACTCACAGCCATGTAAGGCTTGCAGCCAGCATCCATTGTCTTTGCCACAGAGTCCACCAGGTAGCCACTGATACCAAAGTCACACATCTTCACATGTCCCTCCTTGTTGATGAGGACATTGGACGGCTTCACATCTACAAGTAGAGCATACCTTTCTCAGCCTATGCCAAGTGGGATGCTGCCTTCTCCATTGCCCTGTGGGCCAGCAGCAGGCTACCCAATGCCCCCAGGACTAGACAAGGAAACAGAGATATGAGATGTGCATCACCAGGCCCCATCACACAGCTGGACAACAAATCAAAGAGAAACATCAGAGCTCTGGAGACACTACCCAGGAGCTACCCATGTGCGCCACCTGCTGTGGATGCAAATCCAGCAAGCAGAAGCTAGTGGGTGAACAACAGATGGGACGAAGGTGTGAGGATGACTCTGTTCATGCCCCATCCCCTGCCTCACAGGAGGTAGGTAGGAACATCCAAGCAAAGGTCTACATGAATGTGTAAAAGACAAAGATGCACAGAAAGGGACAGGACGATTCTGTGTCAAAGGACCAACAATGACCACCTGAGGACAGGATAGGACAGGCACTGAGCATCAAAGTCTACTTAGCCTCTGTCATTTTCTCATTGCCGCCATGCCGCCAAGTTAATGGGAGGCTGATACTTAAGAAGTACAACCCTGGAGGGGAAAATCCAGACTAGTGGCCACAGGGCAAAAAGAATCCCAGAAAAGCTCAGGATGGTTATGTGTGGGTTAAGGGAGCTTGTATCAGATTCCTAGAGTGACATGCCACAACCTGGGTGTTTCACAGCACACGAATTGCCCATGAGGAGTGGGCAACGGAGCCAGAAAAAAAGCAGGGATCCAGTTAGCTCCTCCTTATTCATAGCACAGCAGACCCAAAGGCACAAATGCAGAGAGTGGTCCATGCCCCACCAGGTGTATCACAGCCTGTCCCTCCCTGAATCTCAGTGGCTGGCAGAGGGCACTGACCTCTGTGGATCACAGACAGTTTGCTGTGCAGGTGCTCCAGGGCCCGCACGATCTGGACGGGGGCGGGAGAGGAAGGACTGCTATTAATCCAGTAACAGCAATGATAACAAAGCAGTAAGAGCCCATTCCCTCTAAACACAGCCCAGCTCCTGTCACCCAGCTCCTGCCCACACCCCAGATCTGCCCACCATCCTGGCTGTCCTACGACAGACCTGTCAGCTTCCTGCCTTCATCCTACTCCACAAATCCCAAGCAGTGCCTCCCAAGGGCCATCACCAAGACCTACGGGGGCTCCCAGGTTTCTCTCACTCCCCCAGTACAGCCACCTCTGGAGACTAGGAAAGAGAGGAGCCTGGGGCATGGGGTGGTTTAAACACTTCCAGATGCAAACAGGATAAAGGGCACCCTTGATTCCACTGGCCCCCACGCCCGTCCCTTGGCTGTAGCAATGTTCGAACCAGAGTTGCTGCCTTCCTCTAGAAACAGTACCCTCAGAAAGCAAACATTCCCCTAATGCAGCCTAGACCACCAAGCTGCCACACGGTGCCTGAGTATGAGGCAGTGGAAAGTACAAAGCTCCTTTCTTCAAAGCAAGCGGGAACCTGAGAGCGGCACTCACGGGCCTGGAGGCCGGGAGTGGCCCAGCCTGAGGAGGCCCAGCCCTGGGGCCTCTTCAGTAAGGTACCTCTCTCATTCTCAGGCTTCAGAAGTACTGAGCCTTGGGGGACAGCTGCTCTGCCAAGACTCAGTCACACAGCAGGTTCTGAGCATACTGGGGTGAGCCAGGCCACTCACAGACACAGCAATCTCGCCCAGGATGTCCTCCGGAATTGTCATGTTCTTCTCCAGCACCTTCCGGTAGAACTTGTCCAGGGACGTGTCCATGAGCTCCATGCAGATCCACACATCCCCCTATGAAAACACCCAGTGTTTAGCTGGTCCACCAATGCTGCCCAGCCCTGGACAGCTTACAGGCTCCCAGTGGCCTCCCTACCCCTGATCCTAACAGCCTAGCCTTGAGCACCAGGTCCAGCCTCCACCTAGGAAGGGACATGATGAACCTTCCCACCCCAACATGCCCCCCTCAGATGTTCCTGAGCCCCTCACCACCACTGTCTGCCTTTCAGATTTGCCTTCCTGGTACCTTACCATGCAATCCCCCTTTGCCCTAGTGCCCTCCACCTGTGCCCTATTGCCTCAAGTGTTCCCAGGGAAGCAGGAGCCTAGTGTGTCCTGAGACTTTCAAGTCAGGACACAAAACTACAAGAAACAAATTTCTTCACTGGCAAGTGACTTCTCTTCTCCCCAGCAAAGCTGCAGAGCCTTGGGATGACACCCAGGGGAGGTGGCTCAGCCTAGGACTTACTGAGCTCAGAGCTCGCTGACACTTGCACAGGGTGCTCAGCCAGCACGTGAGATGCATACAGTGGAGTCCAAGCCACCACTGAGACTTGGGAGGGGTTTAGAGGAAAGCCAGGGCAGAGAGACATCATGGAACACTCAAGAGCTCCAAAATGGCAGGTCACCATGGGAAGTCCCTGCTCCATCATGACTCTGGGGCTCACCCTGCATTCCCACTCAGGGGCTAGCAGAAAGCAAATGGCCACAAATACAGACCTCAGCTGCCACTGAGCGCCAGACCCCTGACCACAACCTGAAGAGACCTGTTTTATCTTCACACATGGAATCTGAGGCACAGAGATGGCCAGGAACAGGAAAGCCTGGCTCCCGGGCCTGCCTCTCAGGATCCCAGCTGGGCTGTCTCAGATGGCAGAGAGCTCGCTCAGTGCGGCTCCCTAGATCTAAGGTCTCAGCAACTGCACCCAATAGGGTGGAATGGCGATAGTGGTTGGCAAGAGGTGGGCAGGGACAGGGCCTACCTCTCTGAAGAGGGCACCGTAGAAGGTGACGGTGTAAAAGCAGTCCACCGTGCGCATGTTGATGTCTAGGTCCATAAGCAGACGTTTCTGTTCCTGCGAGTTCACAGTGGCCCGGATGCGCTGGGGGAGAGCCACATGTCAGGGTCATGTCTAGGCCGCCTCCCCTTACCCAGTCCATGAGGCCAGGAACCTTGGGGAGTCCATGGCCTGGACCGGTCTGAGAAGTTCCGCCTCAGTGCTGGTGATGATGGTGACAGACAGGACCCCAAGGTAGGCAGTCAGCCTACAGGTCAGCCCATGCCTCCTCAAGTGCTGCTCTGCACTGCTTACCTTTACAGCCATGATGGTGTCACTCTGAGCGTGTCGCACCTTCTCCACCACCCCATAGGCTCCACGGCCCAGTTCTGAGATGGTCACCAAGTCATCAGCCTCCACCTCGAAGTTCTTCAGAGACAAAAAGGAGGGGTGATTAGCGATCATGAAGCCAGAGACTGGCTCTTGTCCCTCACCCGGAAAGAAGAGCAGAGGACAAACTAGTTAGAAGCTGCTGAATGCCATGCTATGTGGGAATCGGGAGCCTCTTATCTGAGCCTGCCGCTGATCTCTATAAAATGGGCACAAAACCAAAAACTTGGAGACTCTGGGAGAAGCCCTTCCCCCTTCACATACATGTTAGCAGAGGGACACATCAATCAACCATCTACTAAACCTCTATGGGAGTTCCCAACCCTGAGTGAGACACATGGAACTATGCAACCAGACTAGCAGGACACCAGGCAGTGGCAGGGCTTGGGGAGGTAGGATCTGCCAAGAAGAGGCTCCCAGCATGTTTTGCCCTGGTGTATATATCCCCAAATCAGGCTTCGCAATGGCAGGTGGTCTTTCAAGGCACTCAGAAGTAATTACAATATAGAGCCTAGGTATGACCTGAGGTCTGGGGGCCTAGTAGTCTGCAAGTCCCACATGTTATTTCCAGGTGATACAGAGGTGGTATTTATAGCCCACACTCTGAGGTAGGCAGTATGGCAGCTCTGTGCTCCCCACAGCCCTAGAAGGCAGGTGGAATGTACTTCTTTCAGACAGGAGATCTAAGGGCAGGTGTTCCAGGGCCACAACCAGCAAGATAAGAAACAAGCTCTTAGCCGGACGGTGGTGGCGCATGCCTTTAATCCCAGCACTTGGGAGGCAGAGGCAGGCGGATCTTTGTGAGTTCGAGGCCAGCCTGGTCTACAAAGTGAGTCCAGGACAGCCAGGGCTACACAGAGAAACCTTGTCTTGAAAAACCAAAAAAAAAAAAAAAGAAACAAAAAGAAACAAGCTCTTCCCCAGAGCCCAGCTCTGTCTACCACCCATAGCCACCTCTCAATGGCCCTATGGGATGGAGAAGAAGGCCTCCCAGGGTCTGGTCACCACCTACTCTGTCTCCGATAGTGATGAATGTCCGGGAGTCCAGGTTCCGGGGGGGTCTGTGGAGAGAGAAATCAGATCCATAAGCTTCGCTGGGAGAAGGAACAATAGGGGGTATGAGGGTGAAGTGTATACTGGTCATGGGGGAAGTTACACAGCTACCACAGTTCATTGGTTCCTGAGGATCTACTAGGTACAAGTCTAATGGCACCACTAGGCAGCCCTGCAGAGCCCTCAAGACAAAGATTGAGAAGGCAGGGAGCAAACAGCCAATGCTCCTAAGTGTCCACTGGAGCCGCCCAGGACAGGGTGAGAAGAGAAGGCTCTCTCTCTCTCACCCACCTCTGACACCCATATCCTTGCTTCTTACTCATACTCCTGGCTTCCCTCAGGAGGCCTCTCCAAATCTGAACGGAGTGAAAAAACTTGAGGTGGACTCACGTGGGGTTAGTCACAGGTGGTTTGGACATACAGGTTATCCGTAAATCCTTTTTCCTTTTGGATTTTCCTGAAGTGGAGAGAAGACAGGGATCTGGTCAACTCAGTCCTGGGCTGGGAAAAGCTGGGGACACAGGTGACTCAGGCCCCTGGTCCTCACTTCCTGCACCACCACCACCAACCCTGACGCCCCCAACATGAATGCCTAAGAGTCAGTGCCAAGGGGAGCCTCAGGGCTTTGAGGTGTGCAGAGCATGGTCCTTCTCAGGCTCAGGCTCAAGCCTCTCCCCACACAATGGGAGCTGCCCTGCAGCTGGGAGGCACCAGACAGCTGTGCCTATAGGACACACACTCAGATGCTCAGCTATGCGTGAGTTTCCATGCCTCTTACCACCAGGAATGGAATGTAGCCTGCCCAGTACCAGTGTTCCCAACCACACAAAAGCTCAAGTCCTCCATCTCTGTTATGGGCTGAGCTGTGCCTTTCAAAACTTGTATGTTGAAGTCTTGACCCCCAGTACCCAAGAATGTGACCTTATTTGGAGAATAGTTTCTCTCCAGAGTTAATTAAGTCAAAATGAAATCATTAGGGTTGGCCCTAATCCAGAGTGACAGGCCTGGTGAGTGTGTTTGCATGTATACATGTGCACACACATATATGTGTGGGGGATGAATGCCAGAGCTTTATGCCTGCCAGGTTAAGTGCTCTCCCAGCACAACCGGTATGCTTATAATAGAGGAAACTGGGCTACAGAAAAGGAAGACAAATGAAGCGCGGGAGATGCCACCTCTAAGCCAAAGAGAGGTTTGAAAGCACAGGTAGAGCCTTCCTGTGTGGCCTATGGGAACTACCTACCCTCCTCTCAGATTCCTGCTGTGAAAGCTGCCTGCTCTGTGATTGTGGGACTTTATGACAGTAGCCCTTGTGGCATGGTGTCCTTCTTCCACGAGGGTCAAACTTGGTGGAGGAGTGCCTGAGACTGAGTTCCATTCAGATCCTGCTCACTGTACTTCCACTCTCTGAGCCTCAGTGTCCCCATTGGTCACACCAGAATACAGACACCCACTGGGACAATGGGGGCTTGGCCTGGTGAACAACCTGCACGGACTGCCCAGGATCTCCATTTCCCACTACTCGGTCCATGTGGCTCAGCACCGCCACAGGCAGCCAGCATTGACTCTCTCAGTCTCAGCTTCTCCAGGCAGCAGGGGCACTGACCCCATCAAGGGGAGAAAACTCCAGGGAAAACTAAGATGAGAGTAAGATGCAATACGTCTCCTCAGTGTCATACAAGAACAGAAAAGCACTGACCAAACACCAGCCCGTCACAGGGGCTTCCTGCAAACTGCCACTAGCTCACTCTGGCCACCTATCCCTACAGTCAGGAGCTGCCACCACCTGCCCAGGAGACCCCAGACCCTAAAGCATGTCTAAACCAGGTTCTGGCAGATCCAGCCATAGTCACACACAAGACAGAACTTGGGATGTGACTCGGGCAATAAGGCCTTGGATTCAGGCCAGCCCAGAGTGACTCTCAAAAGTACTGACCAGAAGACCAAGGCAGACATCTGGGTTCTCTAGATGCCAACAGACTCCTCTGGGAGGGGGTTCTCCCTGTGCTGGAGGACAGGCCCTGGGTCTCATGCACCTGTGCATGTAAGTCTTTACCAGGCACCACCTCTGGCTACAAGTTCTAGGGTAGAGTCAGACAGCTGCAAAAACTCTGTGCCCAGACTGGCATATGTGCAAGCTATCTCTCTGCACTTTGGCCTACACTATCTAGTTTTCATTCCTGGTATGATGCTCTTTGTAACTAAAATATAAAGTGTTCTGTAATAAAATGCACACCTCTTGCCTGGGACATCTAGAGTCACAGCCTGACCCCCAGCCTTGGCAAACCTGCCTAAGTGGGGGTTTATAATGCTACCCACCCACATCACCTCTACTTTCTGCTCTCCATGTGGAGCATAACTCTGAAGAGAATTCTTAAAGTGGATGGTAGGTGTTATAAGACATGCCCTTTGTTAGGCCTCAGTTGTCCTGTCTGTCAAGATCATGCTCACACCTTCATTTGGGTATGGTGGTGACGTTCTCTTATCGTCCCAGCCTGGGCAGCATACAGACAACTACCCTAAAGGGCCACCAGCCCATGTTAGGAGTGACCTGAGCTACTGGGGCAGCTATGCCAGCTGTCAGAAGTAATGGGCAAGGCCACCATGGAGACAGCCCAGAAACAGGCCCCGCGCCACCAGCCACTCTTGGCACTATCCAATGCCAGGGCTGGGCCCAGATGGTCAGGCAGCCTGGGGCTACCCAGGTGTGGCCCAAGGTGGTGACTGTCACCACAACAAACAGAGGCTCTTGGCCACCATGAGCAAACCACAAGCCTACCAGGATCGCAGGGTCCTTTGTGCAGGCCAGCCCAAAACCAGGCATGTAAATAGCCCACTTCAACCTCAGAGCAGCTACTCAGGCAAGGAGTGGGAAAACTGAAGCTGGGAGGGATTCAACCACTGACCTGAGGTTCCAGTACTGATAACAAAGTACCCACAGATGAGGATGAAATTCTGGCCCCATCTTCCACCTGTGCCACTGTCACCCTCACACCTCCCTGGATGAGCCACCTTGTTTTCCTTTGCATATACCATTCTCTCTGTCCTTCAACCTCATCCAGACTGGTACCTAATCCTGCACCTGATGGCTGCAACTTAGTCCCCTTGTTGTCCCTGAGTCCTCCTGACCTCCACTGTCACTTCTCACAGTTACTTTCCCAGACAGGCCACTCTGGAGCCAAGTGGCTGGGTTCAACTGTCACTCTGCCACTTCTTTGCTATGCACTCTTAGGCAAATGATTACACCTCTCTGGGCACCAGGGCCTCCAAGAAATTTCAGGCTTCCCAGGACTCAGCAGTACCCAACAGAGGATCAGGGGTGCTATCTGAGACCGCCCACTTCTCAGCAGCTCCATGAGAGAAAGTTTTTCACTGATCCACTGTACATGTTGGTCAAAGAGGAGAGATGGTTTGACAAAGGGCATTGTGGGCATCTGACCCTGAACAGGCTGGCTTGCTCTAACATCCAACCATCAACAGGGATGGCCTGAGAGCAGACCACTTGGAGCCGTGCACCATAAGACAGTAAGTCCCATCCCATGGTTTCCAATGAGTAAAATGACACCTACACCTTGTATGGTTTCCCACCCCTCCACCAGCGCTTCCTATGGCTCTTGGACCTGGGCAAACAAATTGGAAGCTAATTCTGCCACTCAAGTGTCAGAAGCAAGATGTCCCATCTTCCCACTCAGCAAGCCATCTATCTACATGAAGCGGTCTTTCAGAGAACATGCAAGGTTACCCACAACCGAACAGGGTAAACTAAGGTCCAAAAAGAAGGGCAGGCTTTTTGGTGAGCAGCTTCCCCCTTGGTAGCTAAAATGTGCCAGCTGATGTCAGTGCCTGGATGTCAGCTGAGCATTTGATATGGGATAGGGTAGCCACAGAATGACTGAGCCAGGACCTCTGGGCATGGTGGCAGGGCCAAGCAGAGATGGAGCAGGGAAGAGGTTGTGGCTGCTGAGGGCAGAGTCCCTACCAATTCCAGGGCCCAGTACTGGTCTCCAGGTCAACATGAGCAAGACTCCTTCTCCTCTGACCAGATGTCACTAAGTGGGACCCTTCATCCTGAAAACTGTAAAAATGCCCATTTCCTTTGAGCTAAAGATCATTCCTCTGAGATCCCACTCATTCCCACTCCCATGGCAACCCAGTACTGCTATCATGCACCAGATCCAAGTACTGACTCTTGGATCCCCCACACCACCACCTACCTCTTCATTATGCCCAAACCCTGCTGCTAATCTCCAGGGCTCTTTGCAGCCTTGTCCCCAAGAAGCCTGGCCTGTCACTACATGCTTGCTGACTCAATGCAAGCTTCTGAACTTGGTGACATTTGGAGTGATGCAGGTGACCAACACCAAGGATGTTCATGTAGCCACACAGGTGGGCACCACACAAGCCAGGGCAGCCAGGAAAAACTCACCCACATAGACTCTGAGCTGGGCTAAAACACCAAGGATGTTCATGTAGCCACACAGGTGGGCACCACACAAGCCAGGGCAGCCAGGAAAACACTCACCCACATAGACTCTGAGCTGGGCTAAAAAAACCAGCACCTCCGTCAACCAGCATATGGAACGTCCTTTGCATGGAGGTCCCAGTTTGTGTGGGACCCTATAAATGAAGCCAAAGCCAAGAGTAAAAAGGAAATGGTGGTCCTAGCCAAGTGACTCCAGCTTCTCCCTCTTCTCATCCTAGGGCTGCTCTGTAGTCCACAGTATGGAACGGCCCGGGCCTTTCTAGGACAGAGGGGTAAATATACCTTGGGCACACCAAAGTTCAATTTCATTTATATATGCATTGCGAGACATTCTCATGTAAGAACACACTGTGCACTACACAGCTGAGGATGACACTGAATTTGTCTTTTTGAGACAAGGTCCTACTATGGCCTCTGACTCGTAAGTGCTGAGATTAAAAGTATGATTGCCTAGTTGCAACACTGAACTTCTGATCCTCTTGCCTCCACCAACTGAATGCAAGTCAGCTCAACTTTAAAAAACAGCCAAAGGAGCCGGGCGGTGGTGGCGCACGCCTTTAATCCCAGCACTTGGGAGGCAGAGGCAGGCGGATCTTTGTGAGTTTGAGGCCAGCCTGGTCTACAAAGCGAGTCCAGGACAGCCAGAGATATTCAGAGAAACCCTGTCTCGAAAAACCAAAAAAAAACAAAAAACAAAAAAAAAAAACAGCCAAAGGAGCTGGAGATAGAGCTTAATTGGTAGAGTGTTTACCTAACATGCATGAGGCCCCGATTTGAATCTCCAGAGACCCTAAGTTTGATCCACAACACCACATAAAACCAGGACTGGTGGAGCACATCAGTAATTAAGTCTCAAAAAAAAAAAAAGAAAGAAAGAAAGAGGAAAAATGAAGCACAGTGCTGGAGAGACACAGACCAAAGGGGAAGGAAGAGGGAGGGAAGAGAAAAGGGGTTCACAGAGTAGGCTTCACCATGAACCCATACGTTGAAGGAGGGTCCAGTTGAGCTGCTCAGGGTCATGACTAGCTGTGGATGCTGCTGGACACAGCATCCCTGAGAAGCCAGGGCATCTCTGAAACTCCAGCTCAGCCAAGGCGGGCTACCATAGCCCAGCAGCCAGGGAGAAGGATAGGACTAGGAAGCTGCTGACCCTCCCAAAGCCAAGTATGGCTAGGCTTGTTGTCTATGTGCCCTAGAAAGATAGGGCACCTGGCCACTATCTCTGCTCTTTATGTGAAATGGGGAAGAAAAATCTACAGGGGCTGGCAGGCACAGAGGCCTGACAGATATGGGCAACATTAAAGAACCAAGGGGAGGGGTGAGAGAGTCCAGAACGAGTCCTACTGTCCACTCACTCCCCGAGCTAGCATCGGGTATGCCATGGATGGATTCTGCCATCTAAGAAACTAGCCTAGAAGATACCCTGGGCCTAGTTCTCATGCCTCCCAAGCTTCCCTCGTTAATTCTTTCAATGCCACTGGACAACAAAGCTGAATGACAGCAACCGACCAGCAGAAAGATCCAACCACCTCAGCTCTGTGCTCCCTTCTTGATTTCCTCAGGAAATTCAGGCAGTAATAGTAGCCTACAGTTGCAGCTTGGGAAGCAGAAGAGAAAGAAATCCTATAGCGGAGATTCTCAACCAGTGGTTGGGAACCCCTTTGTGGGTCTCCTAAAACCATTGGAAACAGTCATTTATATTACAATTCACAACAGTAGCAACATTACAGTTACAAAGTAGCAACAAAAATAACTTTATGGCTGGGGGTCACCACATCATGAGGAACTGTATCAGAGGGCTGCAGTGTTGAGAAGGTTGAGAAACACAGGCCTAGAGCCTGGCATACTCTGTCTCTCTGAGAAGCCTTGTGTCACAGATCCTATGAGTACATCATCAGAGGTGATGATGTTTCACCTCCCAATGAAATGCAGCCCCAATCCTAACAATTAAATAATAACAGATGCCATTTGTTTGGGAAACACTATCTCCCATCTTTACTACCACCCTGCAGGGGAGAAGTACTTCCTCCCACTGTATGGAAGAGGACTGAGAGTCAAAAAGGACATACCATTTGCCCAGGTGAGGAAGTAAGGAAGTCAGGACTGGATCCTAGGCCCCATTATAACATAGCTACAATGACCAGAACCTGACCTAGCCACTGGATAAAGGCCATCTGCATCCATACAAGCAGGGCTTCCGTGCTCATTTTGTTGGGAGAAAAAAACCAAAAACCTTTGGCTTCTTCTCTGAAAGATGCTGCATAAACCTATACAAAGTATCAAGCATGCACCAGATGCAATTTTTTCAATGTTACATTGCAAAATGGGCAGAATGGGGACCTGACCCCAGGCAGTTCAACCTGGCTGACCCGGCAAGGCTGTCCCCAGTCCTTGTTCCCTGGGCCAGGGGCTGTCAACAGCAGCTACCACCTACTCTTACATGGTGACCAAGAGGAAGTGAGAGCCGTTTACCTAACAGAGGATGTTCCTGGACATTGGACAGGAGGACCTGCCCAGAATCCCAGCTCAACCCAAGGACCAGAACAGACCACCTGTGGTGTCCAGCTCAGGGTCAGGGCAGCCTACAGGGCAAGGTATGGAACCCCCTAACACTGCCTGCCAGGCATTGTCCCTTTATGCTATAGGCAGTGACTGGCATGCCTATGGTGAGTCAGCATCCAGTGCCTGCTGACTCACCCACCGGAAGCCTGGCTGCCTGTCCCCACATAGGCTGACTGGGAACTTTACTGCCTTCAGGCCCTGAGCCACAGGCTGGCTGATAGAGAGTTTCCTGTGCGTCACACCAGGACTGGGGGAAGTCCCCACGGTGCCACCCTCTAGTCTTTCCAACTCTCAGGACAGGAGGATAGCTCTAACCATAACTGACAGAGCCAGGACAAGACATCCAGTGTTCCTGTAGCCTCAGTGGGGTGCCAGAGGCACCAGCCACCAATGAGCTCTAACGATAACACCCCCAACAGACTGCCAAAGGCCATCACTGACAATATGTACAATGGTCCCCAAGGACAAATACAACATGCAAACCCAGACCACCCTGACCACATGTGCCCTCTGACCACAGCCAGTGACCCATTAATGAACAAGGAGACAAGAGAAGTCAACAAAGCCACATGTGGGACCTACAGGCCTCACACATGTGGGGAGAATTTCCCAGGCTTGGGCACAAAGGACAGGCTACCCAAGTGTCCAGTGGGAAGTTCATAGATAAAGTTCCGGTCCCCAACAAAGGTCAGATGCTACCACTCCCTGTTCTGTCCAAAGTCCTCTGCAAACAGGCTGGCAAGATGGCTCAGCAAGTGAAAGTACTTACTGTCAAGCTTCATGACCTAAGTTCCATGCCCAAAACCCACACAGTGGATAGCTGATCCATGTGGCTAAATGAGAGGACTGACTCCCACAAAGTGTATTCTGACCTCCAGAGAGACCTCTACACATACACTATGCTGTGGCATGCACACACCTATGTATACATGCATAAGGGTAATTTTAAAATGTTTTGCTTTTTGCTTTTTCAAGACAGGGTTTCTCTGTGTAGTCCTGGCTGTCCTGGAACTCACTCTGTAGACCAGGCTGGCCTTGAATTCACAGAGATCCGTCTGCCTCTACTTCCCTAGTGCTGAGGATTAAAAATGTGTGCCACCACACCCAACAAGTCTTCTGCAAAGGTGGCAAAGAGTTCCTGCCAGGGTCCAGACTGGTGCAGACTTGTCAGGGTCTCTACTTCTTTGCATCTATTACAGGGTCACACTGGAGGAAGCATCCACTATAAAGACTCCACGCACTATAGGTGGTCCTCTGTTTCAGCAGGCCTCCAGGTCCAGTGAATATGGGGGTGATGGCCAGGGTACCAGTGTCCCACTGCTCCCCTAAACACCTCACATAGGAATGAGATGGAGGGAGCACTGGAGAGATCCTCATATAGTCCTGCTGTACTCATGCTTGGCCATCATAGCTGGAACAGCCTCTGTAAATGGTTAGTATTCCTGAGCCTCTGTTTATGGGCAAATGGGGCTATGAGGAATAAACAAAGCAATGTATAGCAAGTGGGGAGGAGGACCTCTTTGAGTTTTTGGTGAATGGATATTGTCACTCCCCCCACCCCAGCTATCTCCAGACCCCTAAAAGGCTACAGGGATCCTGGGCCTTGGATAGAATCTGACCTCCACCTAACCCATCCAATATCATGCTACCTAACCTACAATCTGCAAATCCATACTGGCCCTCTCAAAAGAGAGGCCCAGAGCATCCAGTGCCAGGCCTGAAGGTTCCAAGCACATGAGGGTCGACAGTATCCCTATGCAGTGCTTTGTAATCCCACCCACAATCTTTCCCTTGCAATCTGCAGCTGCAACTTTTATTTTGATGAGGCATCTCTTGCCTGGAAGAGTTGAAATGCCTCCAAAACAAACACTGCTTCCAAACCCTTCCTGAGTGGGGCAGCATCTAATTTCCTGGTTCTCAAGTTCCACGAGGTCTGCACTGAGAGTCCCTCCCCAGCCACCTCCCCCAGCAAGTGCCTCCCTAGTTACTCACAGAAGTTGAGCAATGGTCAGGGATCTGGCCTCCCACTTATGTAAGATGCAATTACCCCGCCCACTGGGCTCCTGCACAGCCATGGAAGCCAGCTGCAAGGGACTGAAAAGGCCCCTGCCTGCCCAGGCCAGCGTGCCCAGGACCAGAACTCCTGAGGTCGAGGTTTCCTAGGTCAGAAGGAGAGAAGGCCACCACTGCCCCAGCACCCTTTGACTGCCTGCCATTCCTGTCCTCCATGCTCTGCAGCTGCAATCCAAAGCTGGGCCCTGACCCCACAGGGCTGAGCTTTTCCACCAGGAAAAGCTGGAAATACTCAAGGATGTGCAGCAATTATTTTCCCCTGTGTACCTACTATGTGCTGGGTGCTACACTAGATTCTTCTTTTTTGGTTTTTCGAGACAGTGTTTCTCTGTCTATCCTTGGCTGTCCTGGACTCACTTTGTAGACCAGGCTGGCCTCGAACTCACAGAGATCTGCCTGCCTCTGCCTCCCAAGTGCTGGGATTAAAGGCGTGCGCCACCACCGCCCGGCTACGCTAGATTCTTGATCCTCTCACCCATGCTTGCTTCAAACCATTCTACATTCAATCTCACATCACACCCCTGATATCCATTTCATTAATAAGGCCTAGATGTGTCAAGAGACTGGCCAGGTAAGGCAGTGGCAGTTACAGAATACAGAGGATCAACCCATCTGCATCTGTAATCTGTAGGTCTAGTTTGGAACACTCTTTTCTGCAGCCCAACCTACTGAGTCTGACATGTCAGAAACACCCTTCTTTCTTCCTGGAAAAAAAAAAAAAGCACTCTGCCCTCCAAATCTTGTCCCCCTCACTTCCCATGACAAATGCTGCTGCAGCCCACGCAGCACCACTGCCACCTCACAGAAATTTCCAGGAAAGACAGTTAGTTACTTGGAGAAGACAAATTGAAGCCTTGTACAGTCAGCCCCTGGCCTAGAAGCTAGCCTAGGTACAAACAGAAAGTATGAGAAGCAGCAGACCAAGAAACACTAGGTGCGGGAATTGGTCAGCTCCTAAAATGCAGTGAGAAGACTGCAACTGAGTCAAAGAGCAGCAGGTAACATAGGCCATGGGCCGAACTGCGAAGTGGAGATACCAGGAAGTTCTACAGGTACAGCCCCAGGGAGGAGTGCAGGCGGACAGTGTGCAGGATAGCAAGGCATGGAGCAGAGGAGAATTCACAAGGATGGAAGGAGTTGGAAGAGAGGAGGAGTTCTGAATTCAAGAGTAGGCAGGTTTCCGGCATTGGGAACACAGCCTTAGGGCCCAGAGGAGAGTAAATTCCAGCCTGGACAGAGTCCAGGAGGCTGGCCTGAGGGGGCTGGTGCAACCCAAAGACCCTCTAGCAGGGACGGACCACTGAAATCCCAGCTGAGTCCAGGATGCAGCCCAGAAGCCTAAACGAGGAGCTCACGGTGAGGCTCCAGACTTGGAGTGGGGTAAGGAGAACAAGGTCCTGCCTGGGTGAAGTCCCACGGCCTAAGATCCGGATTCCAACGAGGTCCCGTAAGGTCTCAGACTTGGGCTGGACCAGTTCTGGGCTGGAGTGCCGATGCCTGTACCAGGCCCGAAAGGGAGTCCGGGGTCACGGGCGGGCTTGAACTGAATGTGGCTCGGGCCGCGCGGCAGGGCGGGAGCGCCTACCTTTGGTTTGAGGCAAGCTGGCCGGCGGGCTCGCGGCGGGCGACTCCATGCTGAGGACGGTTGCGGCGGCGGCGGCGGAGAGCACTAATCTAGAGGACAGCAGACTACACCGGGGTCGGGCGCGCTCATGGCTGCTGGCGGCGGGCGATGGGTGACAGGCGGCGGAGAGGCGACAGCAGCAAGCGTCCGAGGCGGGCGGCGCCACAGCCACACTGGGCAGCGCCGGACGCTTGCCGACGGCGCCACGCAGGCCCCGCCCACCGCAATCATTGGCCCTTCTGAAAAGGTCCCTGCCTATCAGACTGCTACCGAACTGTCACCCACAAGCCCCACCCGCCAAGAGCTGGAATTCAACCCTGCTTTCCCCTAGTACAGCCCTCTTGTCTATCAAGATGACAGCACTACCCACGCGCGGGATTGTGCTGGCGTGGTCTTAGGTGCCCCAGTCTGTGACCCCCCTACGACGAAGCGTGTGTGGGTCGTAATCTGGAAAATCCCAAGATCGCTAGGGTGGCTGGGCCGGGTCGATATGGTCGGTAGGGTTAAAAGTGCTCCCCGAGTGAAGCTGGACTCTTACTTAAGTGGCTGCGCTGTACCGAGGGTGAGCTTCCATGTGGTCCCCTGTAGATAGCGGCGACCCTGGGCTTGCCTGCTAGAGCAGCAGGGAAAGCGCGATCCCGCGGCGGGCGCGTGCCAGGTGAGTGTAGACCGACTGTGGGAAAGAGTTTACTACGTCCTACTCAGCGAGCACGCATTTACGTCCCAGTGGCGGCGGCAGCTAGGAGCACCTGGCACGCCGGCACCTAGGGAGCTCAGGAATTCAGCGGCTAACCTGGGGGTGTCTAGTGGCAAAGTAACTGTTTTGGTTGTAACATTATAGCGGCTCTACTCTGGAGGCTGGGGGTACCCTTAGATAACAAGCTGTCATTCCAAACATTGAAATACCTTTGGCCAGCTTTGACTGTGGTTCCATCTCAGTAGTCGATCGCTGAGTCTCTGTCCTCACACTAACCAGGAGTTTCTGGGACTGGGTGGAAAGCCAGATCTAGTGAGGGCAAGAAGCACAAAGTCAACGAGTCAATCGGAGCCCGAATGAGTCTTACCTCTCTGGCCAACACTCAGGCCACCAACGCCTTTCTTGCATACTTGGTTTCTGTCGCAGCCTTCCTCCCGTGCTGCCAGTCCCCTCCCCATTAGGAATCCTGTATGTCTCATACCCTGCTGTATCCCGAGGTTTAGCCCAGAGACACATAGTAGGTGCCTAAGAACTATTCGAGGAATGAACAAAGGAAGTCGGAAAAGCATGCCACAGACATGGGAAAAGTGACTCTAGTCCCGTGCCAGCCTCCCAGGCACCAGGGTGACTCAGACAAGGTCTCCAAACAGAAGGAGTTTAATGGGTTAGTCAGAGAACTTGACAAACAGCCCAGGAGTCACGAACTCCATGTGGGGTGTTATAAATAGATGCTCGAGTCCTAAGAAGAGGCCCTGCCTCACCTGGGTGGGGTCAGGGTAGGTGACCTTCATGGACTAGTAAGATAGATGTAAGAGGCCATCCTTGGAAGAAACAGACAGACTAGCCCAGGAAGTGGAGATCTGCTCAGGAAACCAGACTAGGATGCACCTGCAAGCCAGTCAGCTGGTAGAGTGAGGGGCATGACAGAAGGCCACCAGGCTTTTTCTCTCTGGCCACCTCTGGCAACAACATCTGTTGCCTCCTGTCTCTAAGTGGTCCAGTTAGGCTGGGGGAGTATGTGACCACTCAGAAACTGGCCAGAGCATTGGACTCAGCTTCTAGTCTCTTACCATGGCTCCCAGGAGAGCAGATCCCTCTGCAAGCTAAGGGAAACAGAAGCTTGATGTGGGACGGGTTCAGCCTGTGTTAGCATGTGGCTATGAGTTGAAGTAGGCAGGACCTGGAGTGATAGAGAGTTGCAGAAAAGGTGTGGTCCAAGCCCAGCAGGCGAAGGGGGCAACTCACTCACTGAGCACATACTGTGTGCCTAGCATTGTGGGATCAACAACGAACAAAACAAATAACAACTCTCTGCTCTCGGGAAGGAATGGACTCCTGCCTAAGTGAACTGATAGGATGTCTCAGTTGACAAACGCTGGGGTGGTCAGAGGTGAGAGGCTCCCTTCTCCCTTAGATGCAGCCCTTCCACATGCTGTAACAGTTCCCTCCCCATACGCTGGCTATACACCCCAACGTGAATACCCATGAGATACACCAACTGTTTCTATGCAAGTACCATGGCTGCACAGGTGTAGGCCTGTTGACAGGTGCAGCAGTCCATCTGCAGGGCCTCCAGGGCTTGCTCGCCTGGGGTGGGTGCCTTCTGGTGACCAGACCTAGTGTGGCTGTGCTCTGTGGGTGCCCTGCTCAGGATAAACCACCCTCTGTGCCTGCCATCCAGCTTTCTCACCTCTGTGCTAGTTGCTGCAGACCCCCCCACAATGCCGCAGAGAGTACTTTCTGAAACAGGACTGGCCAGGCTCAAACCCTTCCTGGTTCCCTAGGTAGGGAATCTCCAGCACTCTGGCCCTCTTGATACCTCCAGACACTTCAAAACCATGCTTTTCTTTTTGATCCTAACTCTTCCCTCAGGCAGGAATGCCCCTCCTTGCCTTCATCTGATACACCCTCACCCTTCTCCTGTGGTGTGAAAAGCCACAGGGGAGGCTTACCTGCTAGATATGTTTTTTTTTTTCACATGCTGTATTTAAATGGCCACCATTTTGAAATATTTAATGATGGTTCATACATGTGACATGACACTACCTGTACAGTGGCAAGTGCCATTTTCATGGCCCTACTGAGTGCCCGTCTCTCATGCAGATTTCCTATGAGGCAAGCTATAGGGCGCAGCACCATACTTGGCTATTGGCCTCCACAGTGCACAGTAGGCACTCACTGTGCACAGTAGGCACTCACTGAACCCTTGGAGCGTGCACCTCCCAGGAAAGTGTGCATTTTCATGGACACAGAGCAGAATAGAAAGCAGAGGATTGCCAGGTGGTGGTGCATGCCTTTAATTCCAGCACTCGGGAGGCAAAGGCAAGCAGATTGCCATGAGTTCAAAGCCAACCAAGTCTACAGAGCTAGTTCTAGGACAGCTATAGGGCTCCACAAAGAAACCCTATCTTGAAAAACCAAAAAAAAAAAAAAGAAAATAGAAAAAGAAAGCAAAGGGTGGAGATCGGCACATACACAAGACCACTGCAGTGGCAGGTGGCAGGGCTGTCCTTCAAACTCCAGTCTGGCAGATCACGAACTTCCACCTGCCTTTTTCTGTCCATGCTCTCATTAAAATGCCTCAGAGTGCTTTTCCGAGCCACGCAGGTTTCTCTGAGTTTCTTCCATGGCTGTCTAGAAAGACAATAGTTCTCGAATCTGTACTATCCAGGTCCTTACAGTGTTGCATGGAGCCCTCTGGCCACAGCAGGGAAGGGTTCCAGGCTGAGAGGTGTTCAACACACCCTTCCTTCCTAGGACACAGAACACAGCCTTTATTGTAACTTGTTGCTCACCAGGCCTCACGTGTTCACACTTTGGTGAAGCTGGCGTAGTTGGAAATTCATCTTCCAGATGGGGAAGCTAAGACCCAAGCATCTTGGTCTTATGACCAAGAGGGAGGAGGCCAGACCCTAACCCAAATGATGGGGGATGGCTCAAAGTATCATGCAGGGGCTTTTTACCAGAGAGCTGTCCTACCATGTGGAATCCAGGACTACAAGGATGTTCTTTTTTTTTTTTTTTTCAAAACAGGGTCTCTCTGTGTATCTCTGGCCATCCTGCAACTCACTCTATAGACCAGGCTTGGCCTTGAACTCACAGAAATCCACCAGCTTCTGCCTCCCCAGTGCTGGGATTAAAGGCCATGATTTGGTAAAAAAAAATCACAAATAGAGACCAGCAACTTGCCCACAGTCACACAGCCAAGAAAAGTATATTACCATTGCATCAGCTTTACCGCATGGGCAGTCCCAGGGTCCATCTGCACAGGGCTGTCCCCCAACCTAAGCCACAGAGTAGCAGAGTGACTTGAGCCAATCATTTTGTCTCTGACCTACGTGGATGTGCACTTCCTGTGTGTGTGTGTGTGTGTGTGTGTGTGTGTGTGTGTGCGCGCGCGCGTGTATGTGCATGCACACGCGCATGTATTGGGAGAGAAGCTCTCAAGATGTAGGCCATGCTAGCCTTGAATTTTCAATCCTCATGCTTTAGCCTAGGGAGCTCAGGAATTCAGCGGCTAACCTGGGGGTGTCTAGTGGCAAAGTAACTGTTTTGGTTTCTTTCCCATCCACAGGCGTCATTGCTTCTGACTCCTGTCAGCCACCCACAAGTTCCCTAACTCCTTCCACAACTTAGCAGCTATTGGGAAGTTGTGGCACCTGGCAAGGGGGCGCCCGGAACATCTAGCAGGCCTTCTCATAGGGCCACTGCCAACTCCACTGGGACCATCACCAGGACTACCACTGTTTTGTTTTTTTTTTTGGGGGGGGGGCGACAGTCAGCTGCCTTGTTGCTTTCACAGCTTTGCTTGCCACCTGCTGGGCTGTCGCTGCTGTAATCACCATTGGCTACTGTCTCTGCTTCTTATCTCTTTAGGTGTTACCAGCTCAGCCCACTGCTGAAAGAAACGGGGGACAGATCACCTGAGAGAAACCTTTTATTGGGCCCTATTGTAACACCAGGAATGATAGCACAGGAAACCGTCTTGAGAGCCCGAGCAGCCTGCCGGTAGTTGAGCCAATCAGGGCCATTTGTTTGGACCAATCATAGCCTTTCCTCTTAGCAGCCGCCTCAGCAGTCCCTCAGCTAGACTACCGGGGGAATTGCGCTCCTTCTGGTCAGAGTGAAAATAGCCGCAGAGTCATACAGCGCTGTGCAATACCTGGGATAGCAGCAGAGTCTGGTACAGGGACTCAAGGTGTATTTCAGTAGAATGCTTGCCTGTCATGCAGAAAGCCCTAGGTTCAGTCCCCAGCACCAGGTATAATGTCACACGCCTATAATCCCAGCACTTGGGAGATGGAAGCAAGGAGGATCAGAAATTCAAAGTTATCTTCCTGTGTAGGAAGTTTGAGGTCATCCTGAGCTACTTGAGACTCTGTCTCAAGAAAAGGGTCTGGTACAAACTGTCCCAAACATCCCTAGCTGAGCCTGCACCTTCAGGAGCCAAGGCAGTCAGTTTGCTTTACAGTTGCTGTGGGTGTCTGTGGATTATTCAATATGGCGGGTGCCGGCATAGGTTAGTCTGGTTGGCTGTTAGACTGTCAGTCCTTTCATTCAAGGGAGCAAGGGAAAGTCCCACTGCTGCCACTTAGGGAACCTCATTGCTCACCCAGTGTCTTTGAAATTTACAGAAATGAACCTCAGGGGAGAAAAACTTACACTATTGTCTTAGTTAGGGTCTCTGTGGCTGTGATGAAACACCATGACCAAAGCCAAGTTAGGGATGAAAGGGCTTATCTTGCTTACACTTCCACGTCATTGTTCATCACTGAAGAACGTCAGGGCATGAGCCTGGAGGCAGGAGCTGATGCAGAGGTCATGGAGGGGTGCCCCTTACTGGCTGCTTTCATATAGAACCCAGGAGCACCGGCCCAGGCAAGGCACCCACAGTGGGCTGGGCCTACCCCCATCAATCACTAAGAAAATGCCCTGCAGATTTAAGTGCCTGCAGCCTGATCTTATGGGGGCATTTTCTCAACTGAGGCTTTCTCTCAAATGACTCTGGTTTGTATCAAGTTGACATAAGAACTAGCTGTCACAAGCACAGCCTTGAGCATGTTAACACTAAGAATCAATTTTAATGGAATGGCTCACCAGTGCTTACACCTGCCTGGCGTCCAGGAGGTTAAGGGGTCCGCTGGTCTGCCTAACTTGCAGTAAGTCAGATATATGGATCCCTTTGTAACAGAATTGAGTCTGTACCTTCCATGGTAGGAAGCCACTGGGTGCTGTCTAAAATGGAAAAGAATGGAAGGAAAACAGAAACGGTATGCATATAGGCTAAAGAAGGAAGAAAGAATTCAAAGAGTTTGAGAGTAGGAACTTGATCAGTTTGGCTCCCGGCTTCATCTCCTGTGTTGGAAGCCTGGCAGTGATTGATGTGGATCCTCTCTGCAGTGGGAGCAGGCCGGGGAGCCACCGGCTGCTGGTTATTGTGTTATTGTTACAGTGCTATTTGACATCTAACGCCACATGCCTGCAATGCTTTAATAAAAATAAAATGTATACTTCAAGGGAAAATGAAAAGGCCACTATGCATAAGACAATGTGGGCAAATGTGTGGGCATGGGAAGAGGGAGAAGGAGTGGAAGAAAGGGAGGCCAAGAAGTAGATGATGAAAAATAAGTAAAACCTCTTAGAGAGTCTAGGGTCACTCTGAAACCCCCTGGGAAATGCATGCTCACAAAAGAGCCACAAGCTTTGCAGCAGAGCTACATAGGTGAGGAGGCCATCACTGCATTGACCTCTGCACTTTGAGCCACGTGACCAGCTGTACCTACCTAGTCACACTTCCAGCCTGCTGTCCATCCCAAGCATATCATTGGTTGCATCCCAGTACCAAGGTCGGCTAGGATACACCTTATCCCTGGTACCCAGTTTCTCCAGGGGAGCACCCTGCTGTGAGAAATCTGGGCCAGGCAGGCAGAGGGGCCTCTCAAAGGATTCCCACTCACCCAGCCCCCAGCTTTAACTGGAAGCATGGCCTTGGGCCTGAATTGGAGGGAGTCAGCCTTGCTGGCCAGGCCTTGGAGGTCTTCTGGGTTCCCACAAGGATATCAGGCCAGAGAGCTTGCTAGCCACATCCCCAGGTTAAGTCACGGATCTGTCTTGAGAGTGAGTACTGGGCCCAGGCAAACAGTAAGGGAGAAGCAGTATCAAGTGCTAGGGTTTCTCTGAACGTCTTCCATGGCCTTTGCAGATGGGAAGCCTTCACGTCCATCTGCTCACCCAGTATACCAGCACTAGGCTTTTCTATTGCCCGGAATCCAAGTCTCAGGCCACTCCCTTTGTTCCCATGATTGGCCTTTGGCTGCATGTGGTTCTGAAAGAAGAACTTGTCTGGATGCAGGGTTGGTAGGAGATCCTGGGGAAGTGAATTTCCTCTCTGGGGACCCAGGGCTCAGATGGGTTGAGACATTTGTCAGCTGAGTAGCCAAAAGGCCTTGGGTACCCTGAGAGCAGTGCCCATCTTGCCCTCATGATTCACACTGCCCTGAGCCCGGATTTCTTTGTTGTACTGAGGGCTGTCCTGAGTCTGAGTTTCTTCATTGTGCCGAGGGATTTGAGAACTAAGAACTAGCAGGTCTTATGAACAAATGCTGTCACTACACCTCAGGGCAGAGCCACACCTCAAGGGAGGGGCTGGTAGCAGAGGAGCAGAAGGGCCAATGTGATAACAGGGAAGGGTTCTACAGAGGTCAATTAGCTGACGAAAGCTACAGCCATAAAGTCTTTTTCTTTCTTTCTTTCTTCTTCTTCTTCTTTTTTTTTTTTTTGAGACAGGGTCTCTCTACAGGTCTCTGGCTGTCCTGGAACTCACAATGTAGATCAGGCTTGCCTTGAACTCATGGACATACTCTCCCTCTGTCTCCCAAGTGCTAGAATTGATGACATGCGCCACCTTGCCCAGGCAGCCAGGAGTTCTTTGGTGGATGATCAGACACTCACTTTCTCCAGCTAGTCTCTGGTCCACTGAAACCAGAGGAGAGTTTGCCACAGGCAAACCCCCATGGCAGGTGGGGCTGTCTGGTAGAAACAGGAAAGAGATGCAGCTCAGCCATGACAGTTGTGTATATACGTGTACATGTGTGCATACATGCATGTGAGTGCACATGTGGAGGTCTGAGGTCAGCATCAGGTATCTTCCTTTTTTTTTCTTTTTAATTAAAAGCAAGGTGTCTCACTATTTAACCCCAACCAGTCCTAGTCCCATCCATGGTAATTTCTAGACATTGAAATCACACACCAGGTGGGTGTGGTGCACGCCTTTAATTCCAGAATTCAGGAGGCAGAGGCAGGTGGATCTCTGTGAGTTTGAGGCCAGCCTGGTCTACAGAGAAAGACCCTGCCTCAAAGAAAACAAACAAAACCAGCTAGTATAATAGGGTGGGGCTACCTTGTCCCCCAAGGTCCAAAGTCCCACAGGGATTTACCTAAAGGCCCCATCACCTGAGTGCCCAGCAATAGGCAGGAAGAACCCCAGGAGCCTTGCCATCATTATCCTAATGGATGGTTCTCTGTGGTGCTGTGGTACATTAGCCAGAATCTAGTGGCATAATTATCATTACCCCCAGTAATTTGTAGTGATAGTGACTGTCCTTGGGCAGACGTCTCTCCTCACACAGGTGAGTACATCT
Source organism: Lophiomys imhausi (assembly GCA_907164525.1). Classification (NCBI taxonomy): domain Eukaryota; kingdom Metazoa; phylum Chordata; class Mammalia; order Rodentia; family Muridae; genus Lophiomys; species Lophiomys imhausi. Next base: position 9,283,988 of record CAJQZJ010032004.1, read on the forward strand.
GAGGAAGACAATCCTGGAACAGGGCAGGTTAAGGCAAAGCTCCTTTGCTTCTGAATAAAGACAGATGGAGCCAAACTTCCCTCCACACAAGCACCCAGCAAGGGATCCCATTTCTTGCTGGAGACTTGGATAGATAAGAGTGATGCCAACTTTGGGAGGGGTGGACACCATGTAGCACCCCAAGGGATGATGGGAGCAGAAATAGAGGCCCAGGATGAACTGGAAGAGGAAGGGAAAGGGGACTTACATAAAGTGAGACTCTGGAGACTTTTGTGATGATTAGCAAAGATGTGCCCATGCCATGCCTGGGGCCTCTGAAACTGGGCTTTACAGTGCTAGGTCCCATCTAACCCAGTCGTCAAGCTCTGTGTCTCTAATCCTCAGTCTTTTAGTTTATCAAACAGAAGAATCACACAAGGGCAAGAACTTCCCTGATAGGTGACCATTCTGGAAGAGTCAGCTGTGTGGTGCCTGCTACGTGTTCAGCAGTTGTGTGTGCCCAGTAGGGCTCCATATGACTAGGCTGGAGTTGGGGGTAATGATAATTATGCCACTAGAGTGAGGGCCTGGAACAGTTCTTTGTCCCATACCTCAGGGCCATGGGAATTTGTATAGCCACATCTTTGAGCCTCAATGGTCTCTTGTAGCAAACAGGAATCAGAAACGAGACAAGACAGGGCACCGATGAGAAGATCTGTCTGTGGGCACCCAGCAAAAGCAAGCTGTGGGTGTGGGCTAGGAGTTGGGGGGCGGACTGTGGCTGTGTGCCTAAGGCAGGGCAGGGAGGGTGAGGCCAATATCTCTGGACCTCCCATCCTTTCCATCAACAGCTTCAGCAATCAACCTGGGCCAGCTGACTGGTTTTGATAAGTGAATATCAGAAACAACCATGGCCCTGCACTCTACTAGGAGGCTGTTGGCTTCCTCAAGGAGGTCTAGCTGGAGGGACCTGAGTGACAGGTTTGGGGGTGCCAAGAAGAATTGGTGGATAGATGCCATTGGCAGTTTGGAGTGGAGGGCTCATGTCCCTAGCCACAGTGTCACAATGAAGCAATGAACTAATCATAGCAATATTGACAGTGATTATACCACCCAGTTGCTAAGCACTAATGACCTTGTTTAATGTTTAAAGCAAGCTGAGAAAAAAAAAAACCTTCAAAAAGCATTTCAGATGCAGGGCTTGTATCAGAAAATGTGAAAAAGTCCTATGACTAGAGAGTAAGAAAGCATCCAGCCAGTCAAAATGCATGAAGGATTTGAGCAGATACTTAGCCAGAGAAGATTCATGTGGGTGGCAAGTGAACAGCCTCACTGTTGCTTGAGGTACCAGCAGGCATTGCCCCCCCCTTCAGCTGCCACAGTGTGGACCATGCTGTGCTGTCATTGCCACTATGTAAGCATAGAGAGCCCATGCCAAAGCTTGCTTCCCAGCTCCTGTTAACAGTGAAGAACTGGGACCGTCAGTTGCAGTGACCAGATTCCAGGCAAGGCTGCCAGCCGCCACAGGACCACATGTCTCTTCTTGTTGGACCCCTAGATGGCTTACCTCGTTTGAGCAGCACCTCACCTTTACCACATCCTGAGGGCCCAGGCTCTTCTATGCTTTTTGGATGCTGCTCTTGCCAAGGAACATGTGGGACAAGCCAGCTGCTGGTGTCGCTGCTTGCCTATAGTTCAAGGTGTCAGATTCTGGACTCAGCCTCATGGGATCATGTCCCAGCTGCCACCAAGGAGGCCTGTGGAAAGTCCTCAGGTTCTCTCAGGCCATGACCCTCATCTCATGGCCCCAGACACTCTGGTAGGCAAATGGAGCTGATCAGGTAACACACAGAAAGCTGAGCATGAGGGTGTTGATTAGGTGCTGTTTCTAGTACCATCTCCTGAGAGGGTTCTTGGGGAAGAGAGAGAAAAATAGTATAGCACATAGTCTTTCAGAGATGTGAGAATTCGGGAGTGACCTAGGACCCACAGCTGAGCGAAAGATGTTCTATTTATAACTTTTTAAGATGTATTTATTTATGTATTGTTGCAATACTGGAGATTTGAACTTACAGCCTTGTGTGTGCCATGCAAGTGCTCCATAAATGAACTATATTTTCAGCCCTCTTTAATTTCAATTTTGAGGCTGGTCTTGAACTTACGATTTTCTTGCCTCACCCTCCCAAGTAGTTGGGGTGGCAGGCTTGCACCACCACGCCCAGCAAGATGCTGTACTTAGACATAATACAAGTTGCCATCTATTGGAGCCTGTACCAAAGTGAATGACTGGATCCTGGACAACTTCTCATGGTCAAGTCCTACCATTGTGGAACACATCACAGCAATGGGAGAATAAGGATATGAACACAGTGCCATTTCAGTTAGGTCTCCAGGAAAGACTGCTAAGTAAAGGGTTTCACTTTATGATTACATGCTAAATGCTAAATTGGAAAATGAAGAGGAAATCGGGGAATGGGGAGGGGCACATGCCTTTAATCCCAGCACTCAGGAGGCAGAAGCAGGGGGATCTCTGAGTTCAAGGCCAGCCTGGTCTACAGAGCAAGTCCAGGACAGTCAGGGCTACACAAAGAGACCCTATCTCAAAATAATAATAATAGCCAGTCGTGGTGGCACATGCCTTTAGTCCCAACACTCGAGAGGCAGAAGCAGGCAGATCGCTGTGAGTTCAAGGATAACCTGGTCTACAAAGTGAGCCTAGGACAGCCAAGGATACACAGAGAAACCTTATGTTGGAAAATCAAAATCAAAATAATAATAATATCGAGGCCAGCCTGGTCTACAAGTTTGAGTCCAGGACAGCCAGGGTTAACGGAGAAACCCTGTCTCGAAAAACCACAAAAAAAATAATAATAATATAGATTTGTACTACCTTGTCTTTATTGGTATAACATTCTGGAAGAATTCATAAGAAATAGGTTAAAAAAAAAAGTTCCATTGAATGTGACTAGGGAGAGCTAAGCAGATGACAGACAAGATGGGAGACAGGTTTTCCTCAGTTCTAAATCTTCAGTGAGCCCTTATGCACACAAATTTCTGATCTGTGTTTCTAGCCAACCATGGGCCAGAGACATTCAGACACTGGCTATAGTTAGATAGTACAGGCCTGGTTAGTGCCCATAAGACCCTAGGTTCCAACCCCAACACACACACACACACACATCACAGAGATGTCACCTCTGTACTGAGCATGCACAGAGTTTTTTCACTGATAATATTTCCTGAAAAGACAACAGAGCAGCAAGCTATTTCAGTAGCATTTATACTATGTCAGGTATGATAAGTCATCTCCATCATGAGGCTACAGGAGGATGTGACAGATTTGATGCAGACATGAGGCCTATCCTAGCTGGCTTTACATGGCAGTTTGACAAGGTCTAACGCCATCCAAGGGGCACCGCCTCAGTTGGATTGGCTTTGTGGGCATGGTGTCCACAGGGGAGTGCTTGTGACAGTGTCTCACAGATAAGAAGTGACAATGTTTGTTTTGTTTTGTTTTTTTAATATGACTTTGTCGGCGCTGGAGGTGGCTCAGCAGTTAGGAGTACTTACTGTTCTTGCAGAGGACCCAGGTTTGATTCCTAGCACCACATGGTGTTTCGCACCCATCCTAACTCCAGTACCAGGGCGCTGTTTACAACTCCAGAGGTGTGGGACCCGGGAGAATGGGGGCAATAAATGTGGCAGAATAAGCCGGGCAGTGGTGGCGCACGCCTTTAATCCCAGCACTTGGGAGGCAGAGGCAGGCGGATCTTTGCGAGTTCGAGGCCAGCCTGGTCTACAAATTGAGTCCAGGACAGCCAGGGCTACACAGAGAAACCCTGTCTCGAAAAACCAAAAAAAAAAAAATGTGGCAGAATAAAGTCTCATGTAATAGTCAACTTTATTCAGCACATCGGACAATTTATACTCTGAGGGCTAATAGAAAGCCCATGAGTAAAGCATGCAATCCCAAGGGCAAGCCGCCTGAGGCAGACAGGAAAGCATGATCTAAGAATAATTCTATCTTTTTGAAGAAGCTGAAGTCACGAGACTCTTGTCTTGGTTTCTTGGAGCTTTCTCACAAGCACTCAGAAATCTCCTTACCCAGCTTCATTCTTAGGCTATGTTCCAACGGGGACCCAAAGCTTCCTTCTGTCTTCCACAAAACTCAGACACAAATGTGGAGCGTGAACATATGTGCAGGCAGCATTCGTACACATAAAATAAAATAATAATAATAATAATAATAATAATAATAATAAATCTTTTTTTAAAAAGAAATATGACTTTTCAACCCTGTTAGCAGCTTTCTGCCAGTATAACACAATGACCAAGATAATACACGTATGAAGAGAAGAGGTTTGGTTTAGGCCACAGCCTGGGAGAACCCCCCTTTGGGGGCCTGCAGCGGTATATTTTTGAAATACAAGTCACTCACCCCATGGCCACATAAAAGACAAGAAGGGGGCAGGGCTTCACAGTGCTCTTAAAGGGCACGCCCCAGTGATTTACCTACCTCCTAAAGGTCCACACACACCCAGCAGTGTCAAACTGGTAACTGCCTTTCAACATGTGAGCCTTGGTAGGGATACTTCAGGTCTAAACTATAGCAATGACCTCATTAAAATGGTATTGGAAAGTATTTTTGAACTGGGCGTGGTGGTGTAGAGACCTGTAATCCCAGAATTCAGGAGGATGAAACAGGAATTTGAGGTCAGCCTGGGCTACACAGTAAAAACCCTGTCTCAAAAAAAGCAACAATAAGGGGCTGGAGAGATGGCTCAGTGGTCGTTCTTCCAAAGGACCCAGTTCATATAGTTCATACACTGTCTGTAATTCCAGTTCCAGGGTAGTCTGATACACAGACATACATGGAGGCAGAACACCAATGTATATAAAATTTTTTAAAGCAACAATAAGAAATAAAACCAAAACAAAACTAATAAAAATACATTTTAAAGAATTAATCTGGTTTCCTATATATTAAAAAGTTAAATATTCATAGCATATTGTTAAATGAAAAAAAAAGCAAACTGTAAAACAGCAACTATGAGTCAGGCGTGATAGCCCATGACTATGGTTTGATCACGCAGGGTTTGAGGCTGGGTTGCAAGTTTAAGTCAGCCATGTTTTATAGAGACCCTGTCTCTAAAACAAAGCCAAAATAACAAAAACAAAACTCAGCAAATGGGACTTGATGACATTTTTGGGAAAAAAAAATACTGTGTTCATGACAAAGGCTCTGTGTGAGCAGGCACTTTGCCTCATTTTTCCCGGCATCCCTGGTCCAGAACATGCGGTTGCAGCTCAGAAAGCAGAAGTGGGTGTATGGTGTGTGGGTGAAAAGATGGATGACCAGATTAGGCTTCTCTCTAAGGATGTGTGGCCACACTGGGCTTGCAAGGTGGATTTAAGAGGGACTTTTGTCTTCTTAATATTTTTCTACTTTTTTTTCCTGAGCTTTTAAAATTAGCATCCCCCATGCTTCTAATCAGAAATCAAAAACAGTTATAGAATTGAGGGGTGAGGCAAGGGTGGGGTGCTCACTGGGAAAAAAAAAAGTTGAGCTGCTGAACAGACAGGCCACCACCATCACACCCATTCCTACTTCACTTCATACCCATGCCCACTTCACTTGGGCCCTGAAAGGAGAGATGGGGACAAAAACTGGAGAACACAGAAACCAGGTCTGCAGGAGGAATAATAAGACCGAGAGACAGCATGTGACTAGCCAGGGACCACACAGCAGGCCAGGGACAGATGAGCCAGTCTTGGTCAGGCCTTGGTCTCCAACATCAAAATACCTGGACACCAAACAAATTTACATTCATTAGTTCTGTTTCACAAATGAGGGAAACTGAAGTACAGTATTACTGAATGCAGATGCTGGAGACAAACAGACCCAGGAATCAATCCAAGACCTGCTAGTAAACTTTTTTTTAGTAGACCAGGCTAGCCTCAAACTCACAACGATCCACCTGCCTCTGCCTCCTGGGGGCTGGGATTAAAGGCGAGAGCCACCACTGCCCAGCTCTGGTACTAAACTCTTGTGGGCACCTCCTCTGGTGGAACTTCAGCTCCCTTATAGGAGTGGGTGAAGATACCCATACCAAGCCAAGTGACTTGGGCAAGGCAGGTGAAGTCTCTGGCTTGTCTGGAGTCTAAGGTCAGGTCTGTCTGTCTCCCTGGGTTTGTGTCAAACTTGGGGGTCACAGCCTGTGCCCCAAGTCAGGTCTGGTCACTCATCCTCAATAAGCTAACTAACAGAGCCAAATTAAGAGTAGAAATCAGAAAAGAAAAAAAAAGATTTATTCAATGTGGCCACAGTGATAAAGTCTTGAGGATCTTGAAGTAAGATCAAAGTTTAAATTGAGAGCCAAAGATGAGCACATCTAAGCAGTGTCGGTCAAGGTGTGGTCCTGCTTACTGTTGACCCACCCTTGTCTGGACTTCATCAGTCTCATCCTACATGTTCTGAAAACTTGTTACCTGTGTGAAACTTCTTTCAAGGATATAAGTTCATAGTGGTTGGTACCTTTTCCCTCTCCCAGCAGGAGATTCCTGGGGAAACTCCTAGTTCCTTGTGACCCATTGTTTCAACAGTCTGGGTCAGATAGAGACACACAACGTCTTTAGAATATCTTCATTTCCTCTCAGGCCATTACAGTAGCACCTCAAAGGATCAAAGTGTCCATAATATTCAGGGTGCATCATAGAGACCTCCTAGTCATGGGGGCCAAACGGGATGGAGTAGGGACTGGAACTTTCCTTGCAATGTCATTAAGATGACAGAACTTAGGACTGTGGACAACAGCTATGTTGTCACTGTCCTTGGGACCAGTGCAGGGTCCCTAATCCCTTTTCTTTCCTGCGCCACTCTCATGCAGTTGGCAGAGGGATACTTAACATCATTTCATTTCCCAGATCTTTTTTTTGTTTGTTTGTTTGTTTTGGGGGTTTTTTGGCTTTTTTTTTTTTTTTTTTTTTTTTGAGACAGGGTTTCTCTGTGTAACAGCCCTGGCTGTCCTGGACTCACTTTGTAGACCAGGCCAGCCTAGAACTCAGAGATCTGCCTGCCTCTGCCTACTGAGTGCTGGGATTAAAGGTGTGCGGCACCATGCCTGGCCATTTCCCAGATCTTATGTAGCAATGAAGGGGACAGGGTGCTGAGTAACCCAGTGAATCAGCCAACTGCAGGGGCATCAGAATGAGGAGGGACAGGCCCAAAATGTCACGAGCTGCAAAGTTCCTGGTGTGTGACACTCTGGCAAAGGCCAATAGGACAGGGACCAAAAACTGGTCAGGTGAGTGGGGGAGGGGTTGAAAGAAGTGTCAGGCTGGACATTGTTTTGGACTGGGTAGTGGTGGTGGTGGTGGCTTGTAAAATGCCTGCTCAAAGAAGGGGCTCTTGCTGTATGTAAACACTCCTTTAAATGTTAAATGAAAGTAAACAGCAGTCATGTAGATACATAGGACCATATTTTACTATTCTATGTGTTTGAACAGATTTCAGAACAACAACTAAAATCATGCCCAAGCCCCCCACCCCACCCCAAGAAGGCTCTTTCCCAGCTCGGTGTCAGCGGCCCTTGCTATGCTGACCCCATGGCGGTCAGCAGCTCCCCACTGTGCTCTTTAACTTAACCCAGTGCCTTTGCTTTAGCCCTTCTGTCTGCCTGGACTGCTCTCCCCTCCCTCTCCCCTTCCCCTCCCCCTCCCCCCCAACTCATTCCTTTACCTCCTTCAAGTCTTTCTTTAAAAGACTCCATCTCAGCCGGGCGGTGGTGGCACACACCTTTAATCCCAGCACTTGGGAGACAGAGGCAGGCGGATCTCTGTGAGTTTGAGGCCAGCCTGGTCTACAAAGTGAGTCCAGGATAGCCAGAGCTGTTATACAAAGAAACCCTGTCTTGAAAAACCAAAAAAAAAAAAAAAAAAAGACTCCATCTCTCCGGGCATAGTGGCCCACACCTTTAATCCCAGCACTTGGGAGGCAGAGGCAGGCGGATCTCTGAGTTCAAGGCCAGCCTGGTCTGCAAAGTGAGTCTAGGACAGTCAAGGGTACACAGAGAAACCCTGTCTCAAAAAACCTAAAAACAAAACAAAAACAAAAAGGCTCCCTCTCAGCTGAAGCCTGTTGTGGCCACCCTGAAGCCAGACTGCCTCCAGGAGCATACGAAGCCAGAACCAGCTGGATCTGGGAGCATTTGCTCCTTCAGACCGCTCCATCTATCAGTGCACTCCTGTGGAGCAACGCTGCAGGCATAGGGAGCTTCATGTGCTCATCCGTGTCCTCACAGCAGTACCTGCTCTCGGAGATGCTGCACACATGCTCGGTAGACTAAAGAGCACCCAAATAAATCAGAGCCATACCCTTATTCTGGTCCTCATGATAACCAAGCAGGCACAGCCATGGGAAGCTTCCTCCGTGACTCCAGCAAACATTCACTGCTCACTTTGTTCTTTTATTTTCCAGAAAGGACTTTATATATTTGGTTTGGGTGGGCAGGGTTTCATACAGCTCAAGCTGAGGATGCAGCTGAGAATTGCCTTGAACTCCCGACCTCCACCTTCCAAGTGCTAGGATTACAGACCAGCTCTATACCTGGCTTCCAAAAGAGATGTCTGCAGGGCTTACAGACCCCAGCAAGTAAAGATATAAGTAGAGAAGAAAGAGTCAAAGAAAAGAGTCTATCACGTGGTAGGCCAGTGGTTCTCAACCTTTCTAATGCTGTGACCCTTTAATAAAATGAAATTTTGTTACTGTTATTAAATGTAATGTAAATTTCTGTTTTCCAATGGTCTTAGGCAACCCCTGGGAAAGAGTTATTCGAGGGTCACAACCCACAGGTTGAGAACCACTGTGCTAGGCTCTGGTCCAGAATGGCTGGTCAGACGCCATGTCCAATAAATTCACAGGAGAGTTTCCCCAAGAACTGGCCTTGGGTAGTCATGCAAAGGCCCAGCATCATGCAGATGAGAAGCAGTTTCAGATACTGTCCAGGAACATACTCGGGCCATCTCCCCTTACATTCTTTGGGAGTGAAGTCACCTGAGACTCAGAGGCCTTATCTTCCAGTTCATCATTGCCTCCAGCTCTGACTAAGCCAAGCTCACTGCCCTCTCTAATGGAAGGATCCCTTTCTGTCATTTTGCATATAATGGCCCACCTCAGCCTTCTTTTGTTTACAAATGCTGTGATACAACACACACTTGTTAAGAAAAGGAAATTATTTGCTCAGAAAAGATACTCTCAATAGTATATCTGACCTCTAACCAAAAAATAAAAATAATCGAGAGAAGCTGGACATAGTGGTGCACGCCTTTAGTCCCAGCACTAGGGAGGCAGAGGCAGGTGGATCTCTGTGAGTTGGAGGTAGGTCTACAAAGTGAGTCCGGGACAGCCAGGGCTCTGTTACAGAGAAACCCTGCCTAAAAAAACAAACAAATCGAGAGAAATCAAAATGAAAATTTAGTGAGCACAAAACCAGACAAAAGTATTCATTAAATAGATATGCAAATGAATGGCAGCTCGGGAAAAGGTTCAAGAGCCAGTCATTGGCCCTAATGACAAAATGTCCACTCCAACTTACAAAACTATCAGTAGCAATGTGAGCTTGTATCAGAAAAGGGTCTTTCAGTTTTTCACAAAACTAAACATACACCAGGTATAAAACCCAGCAATACATTCCTGGGAGCTACCCCAGGGAAATGCTGGCCAGAGGACATCTACAGCACGTTACTCATAGCAGCCCATGAACACGTGACAGATGAACTGGTCCGTACTCACTGTGAAACGCCTGACACAGTGATGAGCGTGATAGCAGCAGCAACATGGCTGATCACAGGTGGAAGCAAAGAAAACGAAATACTAAAGGGTAAATACTGTGTAGTTCCATTTTATAGGATGGTCTTAGGAAAAGCTGTTTAGTCAATAGTGGTAAAAGTCAGAGAGCATAGTTATGCCAAAAGGAAGGCACAGATTGGAAGGAGGCCCACAAAGATCTCCATTTGCCTGTTAAGTGCTTCCTTGTAGGTCAGTCTTCATTCCCCCACCCCCGCCGCCGCACACTTGGTACAAGTTTGAACTCACACCCTTCAAGCACTCCATTGAGGTACACTAAGCTTTCTGTATGTCCATCTGTGCGGTGGTCTCAGAGATATGGGCACCAAATTTGCACCTTAATTAACAGAATGTGATTCTGTGAACATCCATAGCAGGCAGGCTTTCTAAATACTATTTGTTTAGAAGTATTAATAAATACTGTGCTTCCAGGGAGACACTGGTTCCCGGGTAGTTAGCTCCCCAGGGGCCTCGTATTTCTACCTTTCTTTCACTTAGTCCCAAACATGCCTAGGGGTAATCTCGCAACAGCAGCTAACAGCTGCTCCGGGTGGATGGGCTGCACAGCGCCAATCCCTGCAGGACTCCAGCTGAGATTAGGTATGCCTTCCAATGTGCTGCATCGGGTAAAACCGGGTCTAGCGTATCTGTGCCTCAGGCGCGCAATGAAGCTAGTGTCCAATATTGGATGGCTGTCGCGGGAGGATCAGAGTTGCCCCCACAGGTCGTTACGTGTTTTTGAGATGGGTTTGTGTGGGTCCTAAAGATGCTTCTGGGGCAAAGGCGAGGACAATCAGCACCCTAGAGGGGCCGGCACACCTTTGTTGGGGCCGCGAGTGAAACGCGCAGCGTGGCCTCTTTAAGAGACGCCAGGAATGTATCCAAATAGACAGTACGCGCGGCGCACGTGACTCACAGCTGATTTCCGGCCCCGCCCCCTTCTCCGGCCCGCGCCTAAGGAGAGTCAGTTCGCTGCGGCGGCCCGCTGTCCCCAGCCTCGGCGCGCGCGATGGCGCACGCGGCCCAGCCGAGCGCGCTGGAGCAAGGAGGCCCTATTCGCGTGGAGCACGACCGCCAACGCCGCCAGTTCTCCGTGCGCCTCAACGGTACCGCGCTGCCTTTGTTTGCGCGCGCGCGGGCGGGACGGGGCGGGACCTGCGGGCGGACGGATCCCGGGGCGGGAGGGCTCCCGAACCTTGACTGGCACCTCCGGAGCGCGCCCGCCCGGGCAGCCCGCACCTGCTAGCCCTGCCGGCTTCCGGCACCGCGGACGGAGGGCTGCCACCCTGGATCCCAGAGAGCAGGTCGCTGGTGGCCTGCCACCCCCCCGGGTGTTCGGTTGCTTCCTGGCTCCCTGGAGGAGCCTGCGCGGGCCTGGGGCATAACCCAGGGAACTTGTGGCCTGGAGAAGGAGGAGGAGAAGGAGGCGGGTAGGTAGGTGGCTCTGAGACTTTGGCCGACTTGCCCAGTCGATGTGTGCCTCGGTCTCCCGGAATCTGCAGGGGATAGCCATGGTGCACACCGCTTTGGCTGGCAGTGAGGATGAGAGGCAGTGGCAGTTAAGTTTCAGAATGACACATTTGGTGTACAGCCAGTGCTGATAAACATAGATAAATGGCTACTTTTCAAACCAGATAGCGAGGTCAAGGCCTCATCTTTCTGTAGCGTTTGTACCAGCAGACCGACACTCCTCCCTTTGATCCTAGGGGCTGGGAAAGATTCTGAGAAAGGAGACCTTGAGCTCTCTGTAGCCCATCCCTCCCAGCTGGACCCCCTGAGAATCTAACTTAGAAGCGACTGCGCCTATTTTGAAGGGACGCACTTGTGTGAGGTCAGCCAGTAAGTTGTAAGCAGTGAAGGTGCTGAGCAGCCTATCCTGACTTCCTGGGCCAACCTTCTATGACCTGCACTTGGTCACAAGCAGAAGAAGCCTGGTCTCCATTTGTGCCACCTAACCACCGTGGAGGCAGCTGTCACTTCCTGTGTTGTGACATACCGCCCCATATTACAGATGAGTAAACTGAGGCTGGGACTACCTGTCTAGGCTTAACAAGACCAGAGTCATATGCAAATCTGGGCCAGCTGCCCCTGTGCCATATTCTTCCCATAGAAAAACAAGTCCTGTTGTCATGCTGGTGGTAGCTTAGCTGGCAGTGACACTTGGCCCTAGTCACTTAAGAGGCCTTATCTGAGATTTTTTCAGATCCTCTTTTCTGAAGTTTTCTAGTTCCAGGAAGGCTCTGATTTTCCAGGTGACTCTAGGAGCATATTAGATCCACAAAGAGAAAGACAGAGAACCCTTGGGCTACTTTTCTTTCTTTCTTTCTTTCTTTCTTTCTTTCTTTCTTTCTTTCTTT
>CAJQZJ010032004.1:9315256-9332857 GCA_907164525.1 Lophiomys imhausi
GCGCACACACACGCACATGCGCACACACACGCACATGCGCACACACACGCACGCACACGCGCACGCACACGCGCACACACATACACAAGAAATGGACTTGAGGCTGTTCTCTTTAACTTGACTTAGGTAATTGGGTGCCAGTTCTTGGTGCACCCCAATAAAAGCAAGTCTGTTTCAAATTTGGCTCACAATTGTGGTAATGATCTTATTCTCACCCTGTGGAATTAGCACATTAGTCCATTAGTCAAGAAAATAGACCACAGGCTAACCTAGCGGAGACATTTTCTCAACTGAAGTTCCTTTTCTCAAATGCTCTAGCTTGAGTCAAGTTGACAAAAAATAACCAGGATATTCCAGTGCTCATCATAAACCCTGAGGGTCAAGAGTTTTCTGGACCTGGAGCTCCACGATTAGAGTTACCTAGGTCAGCCCATACCTGGGAGACCCTGTGGCTGAGTACAGGCAAGCCATTGTTAGAAATGAATCTGAGGCCAGGGAGATGGCTCACTGAGGAACACTGCTCGACACCAAGCCTCATGATTTGAGTTGATCCCTGGAAGCCATGTGTTGGAAGAGCTGACCCATGTGAGTTTCCCTCTGACCTGTGTGCATGCATGCACAAAATAATAAATGAACATAAAAACAAAATTAAAAAAAAAGAAATAAGTTTGGGGTTCCAAGAAAACGATCACCCAATACCAAGAACTCCAGCTAGTCAAGAAACTTTCCTTCTGGGAAAGGGCAGATAGCTGCTCTTGGTCCAGGACCACACTCAGAGCCCTCATGCTGTGGTTTTGTTGTTGCTGCTTTGTTTCATTTTGAGACAGGGTCTCACTATGTAGCCATGGCTGTCCTGGAACTCATTATGTGGACCAGGCTGGCCTCAAACTCAAGTCTGCTTGCCTCTGCTTCCTAAGTGCTGGTATTAAAGATGCAGGTTACCACACTCCAATTCCCATTGGATTTCTTATTCCATTGCATCTGTCTGAGTGGTTAGAACTTGGTCTCACACTCTTATGTGGCTGGCCACATAGATGTCACAGCTGGTCACCAAATGACAACTTTGGGGAACAGGGTGTAACCTTGGGTACATACTGTTATCTTGACAAGTGCTGCTTAGGGAGATTTTTTTTCCCACATTGTGTCTTTACTAATTTCTCTAAGGATGAAAAATTTTTTGGTCTCATATAACCCTTTGGTAGAAAAGACAATGCATTTCATTTGTATTTCCCACAACACCCCCCACACCCTGCACTTGTTTTTAACAAAAATCCCAACCATTTGATTTTACCAATGAAGACTCAAGAGCCAGATGCTGGGGTGAAAACCTGCTAGCTCAGAGAGTCAGAAAAAAACACCCAGCTGACCTTCCTACTCCACTGATGTCCCAGAAGGAAAAGCCCTTTGTGGTGGAAGGTTTAGACTTGTTTAGAAACAGGGTTGTGTTGAATGAATGTGTTTTTGTTTTGGTCTCAAGTGTGGGGTGGGGGGGGGGTGCTTTGTCCACCCCTGAAAAACAGACTCGTGAAAGCGACATGCAAAATATCCTGATGGAGAGCATGTGATGTTCTGCCAACTGGAAACTGTCATATGTGGGGAACATATTTACATCCTTTGATGGACAGACTCCTTGGAAAGCATATGATCTTGGTAACGGGAAGTACCTTGTGTGGAGGGTATGAAGTTGGCCAATTGAGCCGGGTGTGGTGGGTGCACACCTTTAATCCCAGTACTTCAGAGGCAGAGGCAGGCAGATCTCCAAGTTCAAGGCCAGCCTGTGCTACAAAGAGAGTTCAGGACAGCCAGGACTATTACACAGAGAAACTCTGTCTCAAACAAACAAACAAACAAAGTTGGTCAATTGGAAAGCATCCTTGTGCAGATTTTGAGGAGGTATAAATGGAGGCCTTGGAAACTTGGAGGTGAGGTGCTTTTTGTTTGGCATCACTTTTCATTGCTGCTTCGCTTCAAAAGATTACAGATAATGCTTTGCTGAAGTTTGCTGCTGCTGAGACTTGCTGAAGATCTGGAACCCAGACAGACTGAGCCTAGGTTGGCCCCGTTTGGGGCCACGGAAGCTGCTGTATCTTCGGCTGTCCCTGCTGCTGCTCCTGATTGCTGTGTCCCTGTTGCTGTCCATTGCTGATTTTACCTGTTCCTGCGTATGCTGATTTGGCTGGACTGCTGACTAGTTGCCCCAAGGACCTGCAACTGAGGAGGTCTTCATCTTCTGCCTATAATAGTATCCTTTCTCAGGTCAGTGGGTTGGAAGGTGTATAGAGTTATTAATAAATAGTTTAAAAGTATGCCATCAGCCAATTCTCCTCTATGATGTCTTTTTTTTTTTTTGGCGTGTTTGTTTGTTTTTTCGAGACAGGGTTTCTCTGTATAGCCCTGGCTGTCCTGGATTCACTTTGTGGACCAGGCTGGCCTTGAACTCACAGAGATCCACCTCCATATGCCTCCCGAGTGCTGGGATTAAAAGCATGCACCATCACACCTGGCTTCCACAACATCTTAAATACCTGTCTACTTCCTGTGTTTTCTCTTTTTTTCATTTCTTTTTTTTTTAAAGAAAATATAAAGGCAGGTTTATTGGATGCAGCTCTTGTGGGGAAAGAGGGGAAAGAGCAAGAAATGAAGAGGGTGTGCAAGAGAGGAAGAGAGAGGGGGAGAGAGCTCCTGTGTTTTCTTAAATTCACTCCCTGTTAACTGGTTGCTTGCTCGTCTCTTGTCCTATGGTTGACTTTGTTTAATCTTGTTTACAGAAAGCTCTTGGGTTAAAGGTTTGTGCTAGGGCTGAGCCACACCACAAAAAAAAAAAAAAAAAAAAACAAGTTTTCCCAGTTCACAATCTTGGGGTTCACAATGTGATCAGATTTCCTGCAACATTTCTCTCTTTTTGTCTAAATAAAAGCCTTTCTAACATCAATTCACGATATACTATCTGGTAAGAATTACGTTCACACTGGGTGTGGTGGCACATACCTTTAATCCCAGCACTTGGCAGAGGCAGGTGTATCTCTGTGAATTCAAGGCTAGCCTGGTCTACAAAGTGAATCCAAGACAACCAGAGATACACGGAGAAACCCTATCTTGAAACCCCCCCCCCAAAAAAAAAATTACGGCTGGAGAGATGGCTCAGAGGTTAGGAGCACTGGCTGTTCTTTCAAAGGTCCTGAGTTCAATTCCCAGCAACCACATGGTGGCTCATAACCATCTACAATGAGATCTGGTGCCCTCTTCTGGAGTGCAGGTATACATTCAGGCAGAATACTATATAATAAATCTTTTTTTTTTTTTTTTTCGAGACAGGGTTTCTCTGTGTAGCCTTGGCTATCCTGGACTCACTTTGTAGACCAGGCAGGCCTCGAACTCACAAAGATCCACCTGCCTCTGCCTCCCAAGTGCTGGGATTAAAGGCGTGCGCCACCATCGCCCGGCTTATAATAAATCTTTTATAGAAAAAGTATAAAACATAAAAAATAAATAAATAAAAGAATTACATTCACAATGTCCAATCCATTTGTATCTGGCAACCTTGAAGAAAGTACTCTACTGTCTATCCTGTCTTGGTGAGTCCAAAGTTCTGTACCTAAATCACTTTCTATCATAACTTGCATTTATCAACCTAAAAACATCCTTTTAGGCCTTAAAACGATGTTTTTAAAGCCTGAACAACTTGCAGGGGCTTTTAATCCCAGCATTTGGGACACAGAACTCTGATTTTGAGGCCAGCCTAGTCTACAAACCCTGGAACAGTCAGAGTTACAAAGAGAAACCTTGTCTCAAAAAAACAGTCTTGTACCTAAATCACTTTCTATCATAACTTGGATTTATCAACCTAAAAACTTCCTTTCAGACCTTAAAATTATCTTCTTTTCGCCACCATGCCCAGCTTAAAACTATGTTCTTAAGTCCTGAACCATTTGCGGGGCATGGTGGCACATGGTGGATAAATATTATCTTAATAAACAAACAGGAAGTGCAGAGCAAGCAGCTTCCAAAATTATAGAAATAACAGGAACTGCTGGCCGTCTGAACAGTCACCTCAGATGCCGCTTCAATGCTGGTGTGTCCATCTCTTCAGCCTACTGACCTGGAATGTCTGCCAAGTTTTTCTGTGAAGCGGGGATTACGAAGAACTTCTCTATCTTGTTCTAGAAAAGTTTGGCAGTTGACTTTTGTGTCCGCAACTGCAGAGCCATCTCTCCAGCCCCAAACAGGAATCAGACGTCTTGTCTTCTGACCCCTAAGCATCCTCTGGTGTGTCTGAGAATACACATAGGAAAATCAGAAGCTCTAGTTTGTTTCCCAAACACTTCTGGGATTACTCTTTACCTAAATGGGGTTTAAACCAACTGCCTACATTGTCTCAGGATTCAGTCACAAAAATTGAAATATCCCACACTATAAGCATCTCTGAGAATGTTTTGTTTTGTTTTTTTGCTGTTGTTTATTTTGTTTTTGTTCTTGCTTTTTGTTTTTCAAGATAAGGTTTGTTTTTTTCAGGTAGTATTTCTCTGTGTTTCCCTGGATGTCCTGGACTCACTCTGTAAACCAGGCTGGCTTTGAACTCACAGAGATCTGCCTGCCTCTGCCACCTGAGCGCTGGGATTAAAGGCATGTGACACCCTGCCCGATGATTACAGACAGCTCTGAACTGCCATGTGGGTGCTGGGATTTGAACCCAGGTCCTTTGGAAGAACAGCCAGTGCTGTTAACCGCTGGTCCATCTCTCCATCTCCCTGAGCCTGTTTTTATCTCAATGGGAAAATGTTGCTCTCCTAAGAAGCACCTAAAATAAGTAAGTAAATAAATAATTGAATCCTGAATTCGTAAGCTGCTAAATTCAGAAGAGACATGTTTCTATGAATAGTGTCTACTTTTTTGTTTTAAATCAGCATTCAGTTAAAAGTTCAAATAGGTGGGATTTTTTTTTCCTTTGGATCCATTGCTCAAGGAATGTCTTATTAGCTGGGGTGTTATCTGCATACCCTCAGGGTAGCACTGCCTACTGTAATTAGACAGGGAAGAGATAGCACTTATAGTATAATAAGGCAGAAGTAAACAAATCATAGTGTTAGAAGCAAGGGGAGCATAGTCAGACAGAAATAGTTTAGCTGAGTCAGCATATGAAGCCAACAGGTGTGGGGCCATGATCAGCATTTGCAGTGCACTGCATTTGCTCTTCCCATCACTCCTGGGTCATCTGGAAAGGTAGAATGAAAGGTGAAAGTAATAAATAAGAGGGTAATAAGTGGCTGCAGCGCAGGAAACTCTTGGGGTGCAGGACATGGAACAGCCACATGTGCATTATTGCTATTAGCACCAATGTGGCCATCTGATTGGCCATATGGCCAGCAGTCAACTCTGTGCGAGCACTGGCCCATTTCCCATTGGGGGCTATAATGGCTAGTTGTAATTGTCAACTTGATGTAATCTACAATCATCTGAAAATGGAGTCTTTTCTGTTGGTGGTGGTATGTTTTTTTTGTTTGTTTGTTTTTGGAGACAGAGTTTCTATTTACAAAGAAGAAATCTGGCTGTCCTGGAACTTGCTGTATAGACCAGGCTGGCCTTGAACTCACAGAGATCTGCCTGCCTTTGCCTCCCGAGTGCTGGAATTAAAGGTGTGTGCCACCACGCCCAGCTCAGCCTGATTTCTTATAGAACCCAGGACAACCAGCCCAGGGATGGCCCCACTACAATGGGTTGCGCCCTCGGCCCTCCCCCATCAATTACTAATTAAGAAAATGCTCTATGGCAGTAACAAATGGAAGCATTTTCTCAATCGAGGTTCTCCTTTCAGATGGCTCTAGTTTGACATAAGTTGACATAAAACTAGCCAGCACAGGTGGGAAGGCACCCATTGTGGGTTACACCATTCTGTAGATGGTATCCTGGACTGTATAAATATAGGAATAGAACTGAGCAGAAGTTCATTGCTGTCTACTTCTTGACTGTGAATGCAGTGTGTGACCAGTTCTCTCAAATTGTGACTCCTTCCACTGTGACTTCTCTGCCTGATAGACTATGACCTGGAATTGTGAACCAAATAAGTACTTCTGTCAGGGAAGCTGTTAGTAGAGATTAATGGGTCACTCTGATGGGAGCTGAGAAGACAGTAATACTGAGGGAGACACAGTGGAGGAGGCCTGTCTCATGAGGGGAACAAGGACTGTGTCAGGCTCTATGTATGCTAGGGGCCATTTTTGTGATATCTTGGCCAAGCATCTGGTTTAATTCTGGCCACGTTCCAAGAACTTGAGTGAAGTTGAATTTAGAGATAATGGACTAATTTCTTTGACTGAGAAAAAGTATCTAGGCAAGCTTAATGTTTCAGAGAAAAAGAGTATAGACAACAAACTAGCCATAACTGTTAGACTAAATGGAGTCATTAAAGAGAAACCTGGCACTCTGCACTATGACAACAGAAAATTGTTTCTTCGGGGTCAAGCATACAGAAGCTGATATAGCTGTAATCTAAGAGAGGTAGGATATATCTCCAGCTGGCAGCAATACTATAAATGTAGCACTGCTTTTGATGGCAGAGATGCAAGATTGAGGAGGTCATGGAGAGTCACGGAAGCCAGACACTGTGTGGTAGGGTCAGAGTCCCCGAGTGGCCACTGTGTGAAATTGTGAAGGTGAAACCTAAAGTGCAGTAGGATTTTGGGCGATGCCAGGACCATGAGACATCTGCCAACAATGACTGCAGGGGTTGGGTGGAGCTGGCCCATAAGCTAAGCCATGTGAGCTACACGTAGCAGGGCTTGAAAAATAGGTCTGCCCACGCTTTGCAGACATAGCTAACTTTATTCCAAGCACCAGATGCTACACATAGGGCCTCAGGATTTGGTGTTTGCTCTGCTGGGTTTTTGTTTTGTTTTGATATTCCTTTCTATACATTGATCCTCTTCCATTTTGAAATGGGAATGTTTATTCTGTATCAGTGTATGATAAAGCTTATTATTATTATTGGAACTCACAGTTAAGACTGTGGACTTAGTGTACAGTATGAGATGTTGGGAAGAAGGAGTGAAAGTTTAAGGCTATGGCTTAATGTGATGTTTGTGTGTCAAATTTACAAGTGGTATAGTTGTCAGTTTGTGTTGCCAACTTTACACAACCTAAAATCACTTGGAAAGGGATTCTCAATAAAGGATTACCTAGATTAGGGTGAACTGTGGCCTTATATGTGGGGTATTATAAATTACTAAGATGGGAAGTCCTACCCACTATGGGTGACAGAGATCCTGGACTATACACAAGCAGAGAAAGAACTGGGTATGAACATGCATTAATACATTATTCTCTGCTATTGACTGTGGATGTAGTGTGACAGTACTCTCAGGTTCCTGCTGCTATGACTTCCCTGCCATGATGGATTGTGTGTTAGTTATTTTTCTGTGCTATGAAGAGACACCATGACCAATGGAATGTATAATTAGAGACTTGTTTATTGTTTCAGAGGGTAAATCCATGACCATTATAGTAGATAGGCAAGGATGGTGTTGGAGCAGTAGCTGAGAGCTTACATATTGAAACAACATCTACCAGCAGAGAGAAAGACAGGGCCTGGCATGGGCTTTTGAAACCTCAAAGCCCATCCCCAGTGACCATACTTTCTAATTCTTCCTAAACAGTTCAACTGGGAATCAAACATTCAAACATATGAGCTTATGGGGACCATATCATTAAAACCACCACAGACTGTAACCTGAAGTGTGAACCAAATAAACCCTCTTCTCCCTTTGGTTTTGTCAGGGTATTTTTATCACAGCAGAAACAAAACTAAGACAGGGGCATAAATCCCCAATGGGATTCAACATTTCTCAGACTTGGCATTAGAATATTAGATCCTTAAGCCGGGTGTAGTGGCGCACGCCTTTAATCCCAGCACTTAGGAGGCAGAGGCAGGCGGATCTCTGTGAGTTCGAGGCCAGCCTGGTCTACAAAGCGAGTCCAGGACAGCCAGGGCTACACAGAGAAACCCTGTCTCGAAAAGCCAAAAAAAAAAAAAAAGAATATTAGATCCTTGAAGGCCTCTCACTAAAGGCAGACCCTTCTGGCCAGATGCCTTTAAATGTGCCAGTTTAAATGTGGGTGAGGCAACCGGAGATCTGGCCCAGAAGGGCTCACAAGAGGAGGAGATGTCCCTGTCCCTCACATGCTGTAACACTCTGGAGAGGAGGCTCTGCACCTTTCCACAGTAGAACTGGCCCTGCAAGTGGAGGTAGCAGGTCCAGAACCAGGGCTTTAAGTTGGCCCAACATCTACCCCATGGATGAACTGCTGGAGTGAAAGAAGAGGTCAGTTCCACAACCCAGGACTGCAGGATCTCCATGACACAGGACAGTTACAGCATATCTGAGAGGAGTTCCAGTGAGGTTCCAGTACTGAAGGAGTAGCCGAAACCAGGGGCCTCGTACCAGATCAAGGAGTTATTATAACAAACATTTGCAAGCAGAATGAGTGAACAAAGGGGAATATTGTGGGACATACTGAGATACACTGCAGCTTCCACAATGAGCTGTTATTTTTTATGCTGGGACAGATTGCAAGGGTGGAGGGTGGTTCTGGGAGGAAGTGGGAGATGAGAGGGAACAGGGTGCATGATGTGAAATTCACAAAATAAAAATTTTTTCAATAGAAAAAAAAGGCACAAATCAGAAAAAAAAAATGTGGGCATGGCAGCCCCTGGTCAGTACACATTTTTGTTTTGTTTCGCTCATGTCACAGTAGGTTGTAGAAGAGGGTCCAGGTATCCCCTAGGCAATGACTGCAGGGCACCATAGGTGGCAGAAACACAGAAAAGTGAAGGATGATGGGAAAGGGAGCATGCCCTTGCACTATTATCAGGGTTCCTAGAGGGCTGAGAGCTTTCCCACAATTTTAAAATGCTCCTGGGAAAGTGGAGGTGTAGTGTATAAGGAAGAGTGAAATGGGAAATAAGAAATAGCAAACCAAAAAAAAAAAAAAACATAGCTCAGACCAAGGTCTCTGCCCTCTAATTTTAGGCAGGGCGGTGGTGGTGCACACCTTTAATCCCAGCACTTGGGGGGCAGAGGCAGGTGGGTCTTTGTGAGTTCGAGGCCAGCCTGGTCTACAAAGCGAGTCCAAGGCAGCCAGGGCTACACAGAAAAACCCTCTCTCAAAAAAAAAAAAAAAAAAAAAAAAAGAAAGAAAGAAATATCATAGATTTTACCTCCAGGGACCACCTGCTTAAGTTTCTAGGTTTTAGTGTCTCAAGACAAAGAATTGTCTCAGAGATGCATAGTTCACAATAGAGGCAATTTATTACAAAATCTAAAAAGACACTTGGGAGGCTGGGAATGGGATAGTGGCCTGGAAAATGTGTGAACTCGTCCTTAGCCATGAATCTCATGACCTTTAATAGACCTATCACCTGCCTTCTCTAGGCCAAGTTTTTCTACTGCATGCTGTTTGTTATAGTAGCCCAGGCACGAAAGAGTTTTCAGGCACTGTCAATCGGGCTCTTTCATGCTTTATTTTATTTTTTGGTGTGTTTGGGCGTTTTGCCTGTGTGTTTGTGCACTGCATGTGCACATGAGGGCGTGGGACGTTACTGGAACAGCAGACTATTGTTAACCCCCATGTGCCTGGAATTGATCCAGAGTCCCCTGCAAGAGCAGTCAGTGCTCTTAACCGCTGAACCATCTCTACAGCCCCCTCATACCTTATTCTCAATGTCTCTCTCTACACATCCCTACTCCTCTGCCACACTTGCACTGTGCCAGAGTTTGGCAATTGGAGGCGGGGTTGCATATTCAATTTGAAAACCAGGGACTTAGTAGAAATCAGACAGGTCCAAGGACTTGAAGCATAAAAACTGGCTGGGAGGAAAAGGCATTTTAGGTCAAGCCCATCTACAGACCCTTAAGATCTTGGAATTTGTCAGCCTGTCAGGTTCCGGTCAGGCGAGGGGGACAGTTGACACTGCGGAGGCAGAAGTAACCTTCAAACTGGGGACGCACGAGTTCGAGTCGGCAGACATGAAGAGAAAAGTTGAGAGGAGGTTAGGCTGCTCAAGTCATTAGAGTGTGAGAGCGGAGAACACAGGCGCCTTGCTGCAGCGGCCACCGCGAAGGGCAAGAGGGCCGAGTCCAAGGCCTCAGGCCGTGAGGGCGGGGTCGCTGCGCGAAGCGCTCTGGGAGTGGTAGGCGCTTTCTTTCCGCTCTCCTTCAGCCGCGGGCTCTGGGCGCCCAAGGACGTCTAGGCAGTGGGCGCAGAGACCCGCACGCCGCGACTCGGAGACTCCTTCCTCAGGCGGAGCCCACCCCTTGCCCTCTAGCGCGCGACCGCTAATAGCAGGCTTCCGGCGGCGTGCGGCATTGTGGGCATTAAAGTCCGCTCGCAACCTCCCATCGCGTACGCGCGGCTCACCAGACTACGTTTCCCTTCGGCCCGCGCGCGCCCCGAGCCGCGTCGGCTCCAGCCCCCGACGAGCCGAGAGTCTCCAAGATGGCCGCGTGGGGAAGGAGGCGTCTGGGTCCGGGTGGCGGTGGCTCTCGAGAGAGGTAAGCTGGGCTCGCGATCACCGGAGAAGGCCGACCGCAGAGTCGGCGAAGCCTCTGTGCCACGCGCGACTCCGGATCGTGTGCCCGCCGTGCGCGGGGCCCAGTCCGCGGGGTCCTCGGTGTGGGAGGAGCGGGCCGGCGCGACGGCGGGGGAGCGAGGGGAGCGCGACTAGGCGGGGCGGCGATCCGCACCAGGCGGGTGATGAAGGCCGTGGACCCGGGGGAGCGGTTGCCAGGGCCGCCACGCTGTCCTACGGAGCGGCGTCCGGGCTCTGGGGTACTGGCTCGCGCACGTGGCTGTGTCGGCCTGGGCGCCCGATGTGGCGTGGATGGGGCTCCTGGGAGAGGAGGAGGGTAGAGGTTCATGGGGCGGTGTGCTGTAGGGGCGTTTGCTGAGAGCAGCAACGTGCCGGGCGCGCCTCCAAGAGCCTGTGCCTGGCCGCCTTCTGAGCGGGTAAACATCGCCACCCTTTGAGGGTTCTCTTCAAGCGCTTCAAGCGGTTCTGCCCTAAGTCCTTTAAAGTGACCTTTTCTACTGAATGCATTTGGGGCCGCTCGGGGTTTGTGGTCTTCCAATGATTTCCCGATGGCAAGAGTGGTTGGCGTGTTTCATGGTGAACTTGTAGATTTTTCCTTCTGGGAAGTGTTTTTAACTAATAGGTTACTAGAAACTGATCAACCACTAGAAGTTTGGGGAGATGGGTGTATATCGGTGGCGCTACTGGATTAACCTGCCCAGTCCGTTTTGCTAGGTCCTCAAATTTTACTGTGGATGTCAGAAGAAAAGAAAGTTTGACTTTTTCCCCTTTTTCCGATGAGTACTGTCAAACATAAAAGTTATGTCTCAGCTAATCCGCGTCGTTCGTTTTTGACTGATGCATCCCATGTTCTTTGCTATTGCCTACAGAGAACTTTGCCATCCCACATGATTCTTCTTCTGCTTGGCAGCAGTGATGGCCAGAGTTTTATTCTTGAGTTCGGTTATACAAAATAATCCATTCTGCATTTACTGTTCCATGGAAAAGCAGTGGCAAGGATTGGTTTTTTACTTCTTACACAGATAAGAACACCAAAAGAGGTTATCTTGTTGCTTTCTATGTTCTGAATGCTTTCAGAATTTTAATTTCAGCCCATTAGTAACAGGGAAGAACCCTTAACCCAGAATCCAACAGAGGTACTCTCTCTCTCTTTGTTGTTTGTTTTTTTAGAGTCAAAGTATCACTGTGTAACTTGAGCTGTCTTGAAACTCAGTCTGTAGACCAGACCAGCCTTGAGCTCACAGAGATCAGATCAGCCTGCCTCTGCCTCCCAAGTGCTGGGATCAAAGGTGTGCATCACCATTCCCTACCATACCACACCCTACCATACATACTCTTAATCTTGGATACAGACTAAAAGGTCCAAACAGGGATGCCACAAGCATGAGACAGGAGCCTTGCTAGCCTACCTAAGAAAATAGAATATAATAAAATGCTAAATAAATAAAACATAAATTACAAAAGAAAATAATTTTTTTCCTTTGTCTTGAAACAAATATTAATTAAAAAATTTGTTAGTCAGCCATCCATAGTCTGAGTCCAGTCCTTGATGATTGAACTTCAACAGCTTTAAGGGAATTTAAATTAAATGTAGACAGATTTCACTATAAAACTAGATAGTGGCCAGGTGTGGTGGCACACACCTTTAATCCCAGCACTTGGGAGGCAGAGGCAGGCAGATCTCTGAGTTCAAGGCCAGCCTGGTCTACAGAGTGAGTTCCAGTTCAGTCAAGACTGTTATACAGAGAAATTCTGTCTGGAAAAATCTTTAAAAACCAAACACACACACACACACCCACACACCCCGCCCCACCCCCCGTGGTTGACTCTCCAGAGCAACTGCTGTTTGGTTCTCACCTGCCATCGTGACTAATTGAGGTCAACTGCCTGGGTCGTTTGGTGTTCAGGCAGGTTGGGACCTTTGGCCAGGAAGTGATCTATGCATGCATGCAGATGTTGTCTGTCTGCCAGGAATGGGGCTTCTGATTATGATTTGAGAGTTGCCATCTGCCCTCCTAGATAATGTGTAGTGACTGGAGGCTACCCCTCTGTTTGCCTTTGTGGGAAGGCTCTTGCCAAAGGATTTGTTGTCAGGATCCCATCTCTTTACAGCCCTTGTACTCTCAGCAGTGCATGGAAACATAACCCTCTCCCCAACTGGCAAGCTGACTTCTGGGCACACCTCCATTCCTGCTCACTCCGTGGCCTGACTGGGTGGAACAGGCCAGAATAATTATATGCTCAGCACCATAGATTGTGAGGACTGAGTGTATTATTGGCTCTAATGACACAAGTAAGCTGTTTATGGCTCCTAAGTAACTTTGTTCCATGTCACATTTTTACTGACTCATATTTCAGCTTCATGTTAAGAGTACTTCCAAAGCTGCTTACACCTTACTGCCTGCCCTATGCTGAACCTGAAGGAGATGCTGTGTGGTTGTGGCAAGGGCTGGAATGGGCATTGCTTTGAACAGACATCGTATTTGACAGTGGCTGTGTACTCTGGAGCAGATACTGTATTTAAGGCCCTGCTTGGTGCTGTCAGCTTAGCATGCAGTGGTTCTTGCTTTGCTTGCTTCTTAAGTCCAGAAACATAGGCTAGTACTAGAGCCAAGTGACAACCATTGTAGCAGTTCAGTAGCTGCTAGCCATGTGGTGATTACATTGAAGTTAAAATTAAGTTCAGTGAGAAGTTTTGTTCTTAGATCATAGACCATGCTTCAAGTGCTCAGTACTCACTCTAGGCTAGTGGGTAAGCACAGACCTTCTTCATGGGCACAGAAGATAGGGGCAGTGCTGACCTGGACTGAAATTGTAGGGGAAGGAGAAAACTGAGGGCTACTGTGTGTTGATTTTTCTTTCCACTCCATTAAATCTAGGGAAACAACAGTACTTGTAATGAATAACATCAAACTCTGAGCTGTAACCTGATTATTGTCCAAAATTGAGCACACTGACAGCAAGCACAGCAAAGAGATTGCCATTTGTCCTGCTGGCCTCTTTGAGGCACACTTACCAACCTAGGAAAGCAGAGCAGGTATCTGTATTCTGCCACCTGTGTGCCAGCCTGGACCAACTCTCAGACAGCGCTGTCTAAGAGGACTTTCTTGGGCTGCTTGGTGCTGCTCTCAGTGCCCTTGAGCATCCCTGAGATCTCCATGCTTGTTGGAATGTGAGTATAGCCCTGTACTCTGAGTTCTTTTTTTGATGGTCTTCTGAAGATACTTGATGTGTATGTATCTGATCATGTCCTGGGGTAGTCAAGCTTCTTTCCCCTGTTCTGTGCATGTGTTAGGCAGCCAGTTACCATGAGTTTGGTTGCTTCCACATCCTTCCGTGCCACCTTTTCTTGGAAGACCTTGTCATTTGTGAATCCTGGGGGGACAAGGTCCCAGTGGCCAATGTAGGGTTAGTGCCTACTCCAGCTGAACAGCCATGTGGACATGTTGGTTTACATTCCTAGGGTGATAGATCCCTTTCTGCTCCGATCCTTCCCTTTTAGAGCTGGGAACTCCAGGGATTTCAGATATTTTAGTAGCTGGGCGTGGTAGCACACGCCTTTAATCCCAGGACTCAGGAGGCAAAGGCAGGTGGATCTCTGTGAGTTCCAGGCCAGCCTGGGCTACAAAGTGAGTCCAGGACAGCCAGAGCAACACAGAGAAACCCTGTCTGGGGGGGGGGGGATTTTGGGGGTTTGTTTTGTTCTTGAGGCAGGGTTTTTCTGTGTAGCCCTGGCTGTCCTAGAACTTACTCTGTAGACCAAGCTGGCCTCAAATCCAGAGATCTGCCTGCCTCTGCCTCTTGAGTGCTGGTGCAAGGTGTGTGCCACCACCATCCAGCAAGATTTGTTTTAATGGTATATTTGAGTGTGTGCACATGTGAGTGTAGGCAACTGTGGGCCAGAAAAAGGCACTAGATCTCCTGGAGCCGGAGTTGCAAGTGATTGTGAGCCGCCTCATGTGAGTATTAGAAACTGAAGTGCAGTGCTAGGGTGGCAGCTAAGGGTTTCTCTCCTAGCTGTGTTGTGCTGACTTCATCTTACAGACCTGCTGGGAAGAAGACAATTCTGTTTCCTTGTTGTATTCAAGCAAGCCCTGTACCATTTGACCTGGTAACTGAAAAGCTCTTCTACCCTAGCAGTCAGGACATGCATGCCAAATGGAGAGATGGCTTCAGCATTTATGAGTGCCGAATGCTCTTCAGAGGACCTGGGTTTTCCACATGGAGGCTCATAGCTGTCTGTAACATGAGTACCAGAGCATTTCATTGTCTTCTTCTGGTCTCCTTGGCCACTGTGTACCTGTATGTGTGTGTTTAAAGAAATGTCTCAGTGGTTAAGAGCAGTGTGATGGTTGAGGTGGCACCCGCCCTTCATCCTAGCTTTTGGAAGACAGAGGCAGGCAGATCTGAGTTCTGGGCCAGCCAGCTCTACATAGTGAGGCCAGGTCTGAGAACAAACAAACAAGGCAGCTCTACTCTACATTCTCAGGCCTAAGGTATCTTAATCGCCACAGTAGTTTTCCCCTCCTGTCCCTTATTACAAGCATTCTTGGGAGCCTGTTGCATTCAGGCAGAGCTAGATGGAGATACCTTGATGGAAACATCCTCAGTTTTTTTGTTGGTTTGTTTTGTTTTTAAATGCCTACACTCCAGTTACTAGCCTAAATACATGTGAGTTTCTGCTTGAATCTTGCCTGGGAATCTGGGACTTAGGGAGTGGACTGTCAGATTGAGTTCTGGGTCTAGAAAGACAACACACACATATGCACACAGGGTACAGGGCTTGCTTGAATGGAACAAGAAGATAGAATTGTCCTCTTCCCCAGCAGGACTGTAGGATGAAGTCAGCACAACACAGCTAGGAGACCCTTTCTGCTCACAGAAACTATTGGCTTAGAGCTTGCTTCTATGACTTCTTTAGGCACTTCCCGCTTGCATTAGCAGTGGTGGCCCCGTGGGTATGTATCTAGGCTCTTTGCTCTAAGGGGTACAGATTGTTGAATAAATTTTGAGTTTTGTTTGGTTTTGAGACAGAGTCTCATGTAACCTAGGCTATTTTTGAACTTTTATGTAGCAGAGGATGAGCTGGGCTTCTGACCCATGGCTAGGGTTCAAAACCAGGACTTTGTGTAAGCACTCCATCCACCAAACTACAGCTCCAGCTTGATTTGTTTGTTTCTCTCACTAGGAAAAGTCTCACTGTGTATCCGAGGCTGGTTTGGAACTCTATCTTCTTAGCCTTAGCCTTCTGGGTAACTGGTACTACAAGTATGTCCCACCAAACCCAGTTGAGATTTTTCTTTTTAAGAAAAAAAAATATGGGCCAGGCGTGGTGGCACACGCCTTTAATCCCAGCACTCGGGAGGCAGAGGCAGGTGGATCTCTGTGAATTCCAGGCCAGTCTTGTCTACAGAGCCAGTTCCAGGACAGCCAGGACTACATAGAGGAACCCTGTCTTGACCCTGTCTTGAAAAGCCAAAAAAAGGGAGTGAGGAGAGAAAAGAAAGAAAAAAAAAATAGAAGCATGGGGCCAGAGAGGTGTACTTCAAGTGGGTAAGAGTGGTTGCACATGAGTTCAAATTCTTTTTTTTTTTTTTTTTTTTTTTTTTGTTTTTTTTGAGACAGGGTTTCTCTGTTTAACAGCTCTGGCTGTCCTGGACTTGCTTTGTAGACCAGGCTGGCCTTGAACTCGCAAAGATCCACCTGCCTCTGCCTCCCAAGTGCTGGGATTAAAGGCGTGCGCCACCACCGCCCGGCATGAGTTCAAATTCTTAACCATTCACATAAAAGGCTGGGCATGGCTGACTGTACCTGTTATCCCAGCATTTGGGACAGAAGAGCAGAGATAGGTGGATCCTGAGGGCATGCTAACCAGCCAGCCAACAAGCTTCTGGTTTAGTGCTATTAGAAATGAGTCTGAGGCTGGGCGGTGGTGGCGCACGTCTTTAATCCCAGCACTTGGGAGGCAGAGGCAGGCAGATCTTTGTGAGTTCGAGGCCATCCTGATCTACAAAGTGAGTCCAGGACAGCCAGGGCTACACAGAGAAACCTTGTCTCGAAAAACCAAAAAAAAAAAAAAAAAAAAAAAAGAAATGAGTCTGAGGTCTCAGGGAAATGACCACACAGTGAAAAGAACAAAACAAAAAGGTTTATTCTACAGAAGGGTGTCCAAGTGCATATCAAGCCAGCCATGCAGGCAAGCACACGAGCAGAGCTTCACATTTTTATGGGATCTGCCAACAGAAAAGTAGCACTGTTGATAAGGAAGGTGTAAGTTATGAGAGCAGGAGGCACAATCTTGAGCACATAGCTGTCAATAGCTACTTTGTGTGGGTTTTTCATTCTCCCGCCTTTCTTCACCCTATCAACCCCCTAACACTAGATAAGAGAGAAAAAAGGATAGAGAGGAAAGGAAAGAGATCCCTGAGTAAAGTCAGGGGTCAGAAAGGGGACAACATTATGATTAGACTACTTCCAGCTGATTGGGGGCATCGAGTTCCTTAGGATAAATTTGATCTTCGCCCTCAGGATATCTAATTTCTTCTTGTTTGTTTCTTCTTTGCAAACCAGGACCAACCAACAGCCCACCATGACTCTTGGGGCCTTAGCATTTATATACTCTCTGAAAAGTCCCCAGAATTTCCAAACGTCACACAGTTGCAGAAACTGTCTGCCACTGGCAAAACCACACCTTGACTAGAGCACCAGGCAGATCATGTCAGCTCCTGTGAAGCAGTCCCATATCCCCACACCTGGAACTAAAATGAAAACATGTTCTTAAAATATTTCCTGTGGTTTTGGTTTTTTTCGAGGCAGGGTTTCTCTTTGTAGCCTTGGCTGTCCTGGACTTGCTTTGTAGGCCAGGCTGGCCTTGAACCCATTGAGATCTACCTGCCTCTGCCTCCCAAGTGCTGGAATTAAAGGTGTGTGCCACCATGTCAGGCTTTTTGTTTTATTTTGTTTTGTTTTGACTTCTGTGTTGTTGTTTTTTTTTTTTTTTTTTTTTTTTTTTTTTTTTT
>CAJQZJ010032004.1:9341744-9382272 GCA_907164525.1 Lophiomys imhausi
TTGGGACTTGAACCTTTGGAAAAGGTTCACATTGGTCCTTTGGAAAAGCAGTCAGTGCTCTTAGCCACTGAGCCATCTCTCCAGCCCTATTGATATGTTTTTAAGGCGGAGCAGTCTGTTGCAGGTGCTGGATGTCCCTACTGAAACAAACTACTCCTGTGTTCAGCATGGCCACAGGCCTACAGAGGAGAGAGGGCTATGACACTAAAGTTGACTTGCATTGTAAGGGCACTGCAATCCCAGCTTGTACCCACATTTTGCCTTGTGTTCCACAACGGACAAGTTTTGCTTCAGACCGTGTGTGCACAGGGAGGTGCCCTGTGCACACTTTGAGAGTGGGCAGGACTTAGGATGATTTGGAAGTAGCTCTGCCTGGAATGTGAGTTTCACAGATAGGTGTGAACATTGGTGCCTTGGCTTTTGTTGGCTGATGGACATGAGACCACAAAGGGACTCTTGCCCATGAGTGTGCCCACCTGAGAAAAAGTCCATTAGCCTTCCTGTACTGTCAAGGTCCCTTGTTGTTTTTGAGGTAGGGTATCCTATGCAGCTCAGGCCAGCCTGGAGCTCTCTGTTCTAGTGCAGACTCCTGAGTGCCGGTATTGCAGGCATGTGCCGCCATGCTGGTCTCAACTCTGACTTGGAGCTGGAATGACCTCAAGCTTACTTATTGGGTAAAAGTGTGAAAATAATTGTGTCCTGTTGTGAGGAAGCAACTGCAGTGGCCTGCTCACCTTCTTGCCCTTTCTCTAAATGGAGAAATTCCAGAGAAGACTTTATGGGAAAATATTGCTTTCTAGTTGGGATTGTCAGCTTCCTGGGAGTTCTAGGGTAGCCTGAACATGGGCATACCAGTGAAAAGGCTGCTTTGGCCATGTCCCATGCTGTGGCTTCTTTTTATTTTTATTTTTTGTAGTGTTAGTGGTGAGTCCAGGGGCCCTGTGCAGGCTGAGTAAGCTCTGTCTCTGAGCCGCCTCCATTCCCCATGTTGAGGCTTTTCCTCCACCCCAAGGCTTTTCCTCCACCCCAGGGAAGAGCATTCTCCCTGGGGCACAGCTGACTTGGGGTTTGAGATTTAATTAAGCCTTACCAAGCCGGGCGGTGGTGGCGCACGCCTTTAATCCCAGCACTTGGGAGGCAGAGGCAGGCGGATCTTTGTGAGTTCGAGGCCAGCCTGGTCTATAAAGTGAGTCCAGGACAGCCAGAGCTACACAGAGAAACCTTGTCTCGAAAAACCAAAAAAAAAAAAAAAAAAAATTAAGCCTTACCTGAGCCCAGCTTAATTGAAGTCACTGTTTTAGGGCATAGCACTTGCATTGCCTGAGTCTAAGCCTTTTTACTAAAGGGTGCTGGTCTGGGTATGGGGTTCCTGGCCCTATACTTGGAATATGTTATTTTTTTAAATGGTTTATTTATTTTTATGTGTATTGGTGTTTTGCCTATATGTATGAAGGTGTGACTGTGTTGGATCCCCTGGAACTGGAGTTATAGACAGTTGTGAACTGCCATATGGGTGCTGGGAATTGAACCTGGGTCCTCCGGAAGAGCTGCCAGTGCTCTTTAACCACTGAACCATCTTTCCAGCCCCAGTACATTCTTGTTTTGAGGGTGGTATTTTTAAGACAAAGTCTTACTGTGTAGCAAAGTCTTACTATGTAGCTCTGGGTGTCCTGAACTCACAGAGATTCACCCACCCCTGCCTCCATTGAGCTCAAAGGTGTAGCCTTTTTGTTTCACTATTTCTTTCAGGGGGACAAATTTTGCTGTCTTGTAGGTTGGGTTCTGAAGCAAATAACCCTGTAAATGGGGTGTCCTTGAGGTTGAGGAGGCAAACACTTGTCCAACTCCACACACCCAAATAAGGCGGACCATTCAAGCTAACCTCCTTGTCTTTTTCCCTCCACTAAAGGGTTAGCCTGTCAGCCACAGACTGCTACATAGTACATGAAATCTACAGTGGGGAGAATGCCCAGGACCAGTTTGAGTATGAGCTGGAGCAGGCGCTGGAAGCCCAGTACAAGTACATTGTGATAGAGCCCACCCGAATTGGAGATGAGACAGCACGTTGGATCACCGTGGGCAACTGCCTGCACAAGACGGCCGTGTTGGCGGGTACTGCCTGCCTCTTCACCCCATTGGCACTGCCCCTGGATTACTCCCACTACGTCTCCTTGCCTGCTGGTGTGCTGAGCCTGGCCTGCTGTACCCTCTATGGGATCTCCTGGCAGTTTGACCCTTGTTGCAAGTACCAGGTGGAGTATGATGCCTATAAACTGTCCCGCCTGCCTCTGCACACGCTCACCTCCTCCACACCAGTGGTGCTGGTTCGGAAGGACGACCTGCACAGAAAGAGACTGCACAACACAATAGCACTGGCTGCACTGGTGTACTGTGTAAAGAAGGTTTATGAGCTCTACGCCGTATGACTGCAGGAGAGTGGGACACGAAGCAGAAAGAACCACAGGGCCCACAGGACTCAGATCCCTACAGCAACACTTTGGGTTTTCTCTGTGAAGCGACAGCACCTGGGAAAGTGTTTGGTTTAATACTTGTTATTTTTAAGCAAAAATAACAGATCATGGGTATGCCAGGGGTTAGTCAGCTCGTTACACTAAGATGTCTATTCCCATAACCCAGGAGTGGGCCTCAGGCTGTGGGAGTCTGACTGGGCAATGGAACATGGATGGGAGCCAGTGCTACTTTCCGAGGGGTGTGAGCTTGCTGTGGGGTGTTTATACCATTCAGAAGCCAAGCGAAAGCTATTGACCATTAAAATTATGACAATTTCAACTTGTGTTCTTTCTCTGCCTGTCCTGCAGCTGTGTGGGACAGGCACGTGCTGCAGACACACCCTGCTGCGACTGGATGAGGCCGAGTAGCACTAGGGCTAACATCCTGCGATAAGAGAATGCATGGCATAGTAGGACAAGCTGTCTGGCTTCTGGCCTGCCAGCCTGGCCCAGCTATAGCCCTCCTTGGCTGTGTTGCTAGCACTGGTGATCTACTGTTCAGGATAAAGTAGGATAAGGTGGCTTTGGTCTTCCTTTGGCTCACTGGAACATCAAGCCCAGAAAGCTCTTCTCCAAAGACTTGAGTTAGGAGAGCACAAAAAACAGAAATCTCTGCTATTCTGTAGCCCTGGGTTCAAACCAGTACCCAGGCTGGGGGAGGTACCCCTGCCCAGGGCAATGAGTCTTACAGGTTTTTTTGGTTTGAGTTTTTTGAGACTGTCTGCCTTGCTGTGTAGACCGGGGCTGGAACTCACCGAGATCTAGTGTCTCTGCCTCTTGAGTGTTGGGATTAAAGGCGTGTGGCACCAGGCCCAGCTTTGTGTCTTTTTTTTTTTCTCTCCTAAGGCTCTCAGTAAGTGTAAAATGATCCCCTGCTCAAAGGTGGGGCACAGCACTTCTGTAGTAGATAACCAGCCAGCTTCTCCATAGAAAGTTGTGATGCCCAGCATCAAGAAGGGTGCTGATTTGGATGTAAGAGAAGCAAGGCTTTAGAGAATTCTCAGGGGTGATTGATTGGGCCATTGGGGGGGAGGGGCTTTTTTTTTTTGGTTTTTCAAGACAGGGTTTCTCTGTGTATTCTTGGCTGTCCTGGACTCACTTTGTAGAGCAGGCTGGCCTTGAACTCAGAGATCCACCTGCCTCTGCCTCCCGAGTGTTGGGATTAAAGGCATGCACCACAACGCCCAGCGTGGGGGGGGGGGGATATAGGAAAAATATAGGAAACCTTGACTTAATTCCATACTGTAGAAATACCAATGCCTTGGGATAGTGAAGAGATTGCCTTAGCCACAAGCAATTCCAGATGAACAGATCTCTTCAGGGTGAATTGGTATCTAGTATCTATGAGAGCCCTCTGACTGAAGGGGGCTCTGAGCCTGATGGGCAAGCACAGCATGGGGGGGGCTTTTGTAACAATCACCTGATGTGTTCTTTCACCACATCAGATTGCTTGGGGGGCGGTTAACATGGCTGTGGGCCTCATTTCAGCTGAGCAGATGCCCTTGCCCAAAATAGAAACCAGGTACAAACAGCTCCTTCCTATTTCCCAAGATGCACTGAACAAAGTGACTCTTGTTAAGTATACTAACCCAGATTCTGAACTGCCATCTTGGTAATTTGGCCCCTGGCCAGAAGGGCAGGGGTGGGTGTGCCTGGGCTGGGCTGTGAGAGGGGCAGCATATGAACCTCACATTCTGGTGACAGCCACGCTGCTTTCTCAGGTAGGAAGAAAGAAGTCACATGGCCTGGACCCTCCTGTTGGAGACCCACCTGAGAGAATTCTGTGTGACCTTTTAGGGCATGGGGTCATGGGAAGAATCTGAGCAAGCAATCTAGTCTCAACTGCCTACCTACTACCACATTCAGGAACAAAGCCTGTATATAGGTGCAGTTAACAGCAGACAGGCAGATCCTGGGGAGCTCACCCCAGTTAGACATCTGCTTCAGTGGCTGCGTCCTTGTTGCAAGGCAGAGCCTTGAGCCCATAGGATCGCTCTTTGTTCCACCTGCTTCAGCTTAATCTGGGCTCTGCCCCTTTAACAGTTGAAAACAATTCCAGGTCATAAAGTCTTTCCTTGTTTCACCTGGCTTCAACCATGTTTTTCAGTCCATAGAGAGTCCCCTCATTTCACGTGACTTCATCCATAAGCTGATAAGCTAATTGCTCACAGCCAAGTTGATCTTCATGCCCCGGATTAAGAGACTGTATCAGAAACCTAGATATACACTAAATCTAACTTACATTAATCTATCAGTCCCTACACTTGGCTGAAAACGAAAGGAACAAAGTAAAGTAAACTTGAAAACATGAGTTGAAGGCAAGTTAAGGGCTGGGCCTTCTAAGCACACAGCTCTGGGTAACTGCATTTAGGAAGTGGGGACTCGGGTTGGCTGGGAAGAGCTGTGCATTACAGAGCCTTGCTGGTGGCTCTCTTGCCCTCAGACCTGGGCTTAGGTCATCATCTGGCATGAGAAGCAAAAGATGGCTAGAGTGCCCATGAGTATGCAGGTTACGTGCATCCTTGGTACCCTCACTTGTGATGGTTCAGTAGCTCTAAGCTGCCTACCAGCCAGTGTCTCCCAAACCAACCTCCTCAGCCATGTCAATGTTCCGACCTCTGATGACCGAGTGTGCTGTTGCTATGGCTTATCATTTCATCTAATGGAGAGGAAAGAATGCTGTCTGGATGTGACCTTTCTCAAAGGGCCAGCCAGCAAGTGGCAGAGGAGGTGTTGTCCTTTCCACACAGGGCAGTGCACTTGCTGCTGCTCACTGGGGCCGTACTGGGTGCTTTGTAGCTTTATGCTTCCAGGGCCTAGGATGCAGCCTCATTGCAGTTAATGCTCACGCTGCTTCCTCCCTGGCACAAGGATCTACTGTGAATACTAAGGAGCCCTCCCTCCTCCCTAGCAGGAGGCCAGATGGTATCTGTGGAAGAGGAGAGGACACCCATGATCTGTATCCACAGTTCTTGGGCCATCCAGGACAAAGTGTGAGCCAGGGGAAATAGGCCACCAGGTCCCATCACCCACTCACCTTCCTTCTCCCAAGGAACTTGAAAGCCTCCAACACTGATCCTCCACTATCTGCAGGCATTTTTAATCACCTATGAGGGTCGAGAGAAGCACAGGACACTAGAGAGATGGCTCAGTGCTTAAAGAGTCCTGGCTGCTCTTCCAGAGGATCCAGGTTCAAATCCCAGCACCTGCATGGCAGCATAAAACTGTCCATAACTGGCCAGGCGTGGTGGCACATACCTTTAATCCTAGCACTTGGGAGGCAGAGGCAGGTGGATCTCTGTAAGTTCGAAGCCAGACTGGTCTACAAAGCGAGTCCGGGTCAGCCAGGACTATTGCACAGAAGAACCCTGTCTTGAACCCCCCCCCCAAAAAAAAATTGTGTCTATAACTCCAGTCCTAGAAAATGTGACATCCTTTTCTGGCCTTCACAGGCAGCAGGCATTCATTGCACATGGTGCATAGCAGACACATGCACACAAAACCCATACACAAAATATTAAAAAAACAATAAGCAAACAAAGCACAAACAGGAAAGGAGAAAAGTATTGTTATTTGCAAACTATGCTTCCTCTACATGGCTCCTCAGAAAAATAGGACAAGCATTCTCAGCAACGTGATAGGATTATGACCTCTACAAAGAAAACTTTTAAAACACTCAAACTGAAGACATTAAAAGATGGAAAGACCTCTGTTCTTATGACTGGAAGAATTAATATTGTGAAAATGGCTATCTTGGGTTGGGAAGTGTAGCTCACTTTGTGACTGCCTAGCGTTCATGAGGCCCTGGGTCTGATCTTTACCACTCCATAAACTTGCATGGAAACCCGCTTGAGAGGCAGAGGCAGGAGGATTAGGAGTTAAAGGCCACCCTTGGCTACAGAGTGAGTTTGAGGCCAGACTGAGATACAGTCTGAGAGGGAAAGCAGGATGGAAACTTCAAAAGTCATTCTTTTTTGTTTGTTTGTTTTTTGGTTTTTCTTTTTTTTTTTTTTTTTTTTGGTTTTTTCGAGACAGGGTTTCTCTGTGTAACAGCCCTGGCTGGCCTGGACTTGCTTTGTAGACCAGGCTGGCCTCGAACTCACAGAGATCCGCCTGCCTCTGCCTCCCAAGTGCTGGGATTAAAGGCGTGCGCCACCACGCCCGGCTTGTTTTTTGGTTTTTCGAGACAGGGTTTCTCTTGTGTAGCCCTGGCTGTCCTGGACTCACTTTGTAGACCAGGCTGGCCTTGAACTCACAGAGATCCGCCTGCCTCTGCCTCCCAAGTGCTGGGATTAAAGGTGTGCACCACCACCGCCCAGCTCAAAAGCCATTCTTAAAAATAATGAAAACTAGAAAACCCAACCTGGGAAGGATAAAAGACCCCAGGCAACCAAAGAATGAGTATGGGGGGTCGTCACTATAAATGACTTCAAGTTCTATTAAAGTCAGTAAAAACAGCATGGTGCTGACATGAACACATAGATTAAAGGGACAAAACAAAAGACACTAAAAACTCATACTGTTAGAGCTACCTGATTTTACAAAGATGCCAACAATACACAAATGGTGCTATGAAGCCTGGGGACCCACACGGTCAAGAACGGAGCTAGATCTTTATCTCACCCTGCACAAAAATAAATTCTAGATAGATTAGATCAAAGACCTTCATGGAAGATGTGAAACTCAAACCTGTTAAGAAAAAGTCGGGAGAATATTTCCTTGCACAGGCAAGGACTTTGTGAATAGGACCCCCCCCGCAGCTCAGGTGAGCCCACGAGTAGTAAATGGGACCTCATGAAGCTAAAAAGCTTGTATACAGCCAAGGAAATTAAGTGGAGAGCACCTACAGAATTAAAGAAACTCAGTTACAGCTGAAAGGATTAATATCTAGAATACACAAAGAGCTTAAAAATGAACAGGAAGACAAGGAACCCAATCAATAAAGTGGGATAATGAACCATAAAAGATGAAATACCAATGGACAAAGACCATGAAAAATGTTCAGTCTCACTAGCCATCAGAGATGCAAGTCAAAGATACATTCCATGTCACTCAGTCATTAAGAAAACAGCAAATGCTAGCCTGGATGTGGACAGAAGGGAACCCTTACAGACTGTTGGTAAGAATCTAAACTAGTGTGGCCTCTACAGAAATCAGTACGGAAGTTTCTCAAAACACTAGAAATAAGCCTGCCACATACTATATACCACCCTCCACGTTCACCCAAAGGACGCAAGTCAGACTGTCCGAGATGCTCGCTCATCAGTGTCCACTCCAGCACTACTCACAATAGCTAAGCTATGCAGCCTGCCTGGTGTCCAACATCAAACAGGAAATTGAGCTAGGAATAAGGAAAATGCCACATGCACACTGGACTTTCTTCAGCCATAAAGAAGGATGAAGTTTTGTACATTTGTGGAAAGATGAATGTAACTGGAGACAATACAGTGAATTAAGCGAGTCTCAGAAGACAGATATTGTATCGTTTCTCTTGTTTGTGGTTCTAGATTTCATATATAAAATGATGCACATATTTTAATACAAGCAAAGAGGATGGAAGGAGATTGGTGGGAGAGAACGGGTGGGAAAGGGCAGACGGAGGAGGAGGAGGGGGTGCTCAGTATCTGTTAAATAAATTTAAGAGGCTGTTCAGCAAGCTCAGAACTAAGTGAAGACGGCAGCTTTATATGGGAATTTTACCCTCTTTTTTTTTTTCAAGACAGGGTTTCACTGTGTAAGCCTTGGCTGTCCCAGAACTAGCTCTGTAGACCACAGTGGCCTCGAACTCACAGAGATCCACCTGCCACTTGCCTCCAGAGTGCTGGGATTAAAGGTGTGCAAATGCCTGGCAAGAGTTTTACTCTTATTTGGGGAAATCTCCAGTGGACCTCCTTTGATTTCGGATTTCAGTTTCTGTAACAGGAAAATGTGTTTCTAAACTTGGGAAATGAAGTTGACTTGCTCAGTGAACCCATCATGCTTTTTTAATAAGTCAGAGGTGACCACTGCACGCCTTTAATCCCAGCACTTGGGAGGCAGAGGCAGGTAGATCTCTGGGTTGGAGGGCAGCCTGATCTACAGAGGGAGTTCTAGGATAGCCAGGGCTACACAGGGAAATCCTGACTGGAAAAACAAAGTCAGAGGTGAACACAATGGCTATTTCTAGCTCTGCCTGACCTTGTTAGGGAAGTCTTCCCACCCAGAGGCAACGCGCTGCCTGAGAAGCGCAACAACAGCCAACATCTACAGTGTCTGAGAGCGGTTCTTGCCACATCACACTCAGAGCCAAGCAGGAGCTTTCCTTGCTGGCTGTTCTCTAACAGGTTCACCTTCGGCTTGGAATAGTACCTGGTGCCCTTACAAGGCTACTGTGAAAGTCACCAGGACCAAGTGACGAGAGGACTAGGGGGAGTTCCTCCTGATGCTAAAGCTGGCACTACGTAGGATGCGTCAACTTATCCATCACACTCTCCCGCCTTCCACAGTGAGCTGCTGCAGGACCTGAGAACATCTTAGGACTACCAGTCTTCCCCCCTCAGGTCTCTTAAGAATTGGGTCAATGGTGTCCAACAAGCCAAAATACGAAGATTTGGGAAGCCAGGTAGTGGTGGCAGACCTTTAATCCTAGCACACGGAGGCAGATGGATCCTGAGTTCAAGGCCAGCCTTGTCTATAAAGTGAGTTCTGGGACAGTTTCTCTAGGGCTATAAAGAGAAACTCTGTCTCAAAAGACCAGAGAAAGGGGTGGTTGGGGGAGGGGGGAGAAGAAAAGAAAAAAAAGAAAAGAAAATTGGGCTGGTTTGCAAACCTCCAGAACCATTTCTGAAAACTGGCACGTCTAGGACTCTGAGAACTCTGACCCACTGTTGAGTCATTTATTTTACATCTTTTAGGATCCCGGCCCAAGTCCATATTTCACTCCTTAAGGTCCAACCCACTCCCGGGGAAAACAGAAGTGCTCCTGCCCACCTGTGAGCACAAGACACCCTCCACCAGGTCTCAACTATGGATCCCTCGCTGAGCAGTCCCTGCCCAGGAAGGTGTGGTGCTCAGTCTGATCAAGCTGGCCCAAGCTAGCAACTCTACCAGTATCAGGAGTTCTTGGATTTTCGCTCTTTTCTAGCCCTAGAGGCCATGATTCTGAAGAAAAGGCCAGGAGCCAGAGTTCTGATATAGAAGGCCATGGACGGCAGGAGGTCGGTCAAGATCACATCTTTTTTCTTTTTCCCCACTGCAGCAAGGACATCCTGGGCCACTTCTGCAGGGCTTCGGCCCTGGGCTGTGTTCTTGTCTAGGGCTACAGTAAACAAAAAGAAAGATAAATGAGTCATGGGCCCAACTTCCCAGAGTTTCTCCCGGAAGTAGACGATTACACTGAGAAAATGAGGGACTGTTTTATGGCCCAGAGTAGGTAAATGGGGATAAAATAGATACAGGTAGGATGAGAGACTGGGTGTACCAGTTAGTGTGTGGAACCAAAGTGAGTCTGCTTATTTGGTGGTCTGTAACAGATGTCAAAAGCCAGCACAGGTGGACCCCACCCCCACATCTAAAGAAAACTGGGGGCTGAAGAGATGGCTCAGCAGTTAAGAGCACTGACTGCTCTTCCAGCGGTCCTGAGTTCAAGTCCAAGCAACTACATGGTGCTCACAACCATCTGTAATGGGATCCGATTCCCTTTTTCTGACGTACATGAAGACAGGGTACTTGTGTACATAAAAATACATAAATAAATCTTTGAAAACCCAGAAGGTTGTCAGGCTTGGTGGCAGGTGTTTACCCACTGTGCCATTTCCCTGGCCTGAAAGTCTTCTTGACCTTAGCTATTCTGTGTCTGGACAGCAATCAGTGACTAGGGGATGGTAGATCATCTACTCTGCCCTGGCTGGTTCACGAGGCTGTCAGCAGGAGACAGTAAAGACCATTTGACCCCATGTGCACCCCCATGTACTGAGTCAGGAGTGAACAGCTGTCCCAGTTCCCAATGGCATGAAGAGCTGGATGAGGAACAGATGGGACAGTTAGGAGGGTGTAGGGTGACAGTATCTGATGCTCACTCTTTGCTGGTGACTCATCCATCTTGCTAACAGAGCAGACCCAGTCGCCAGACGAGGCAGAAGAGGCCAGTAGCACATACTACCCAGAACCCGAGCTCCCTCCCCAATATCTGTCCTCGCTGTGTTCAACACAGGAGAATGGGAAGTGGGGAAGTACTCGAGCTGAATTTTCTGGGATACACAGGGTTACAGCTGTCTGGCTCCTACCACTGTGGCTTTCTGTGGAGAGGCTTGCTGTAGCAAAGCAGCCACCCAGACTAGGGTGGTCTTGATTCAGGTTTGGCAGGATGGGTGCAAGACCTGAAGCAGCTGGGCGGCAACAGTACAGACCCACAGAGAACACATCCTAGGTTCAGGGCTTAGTCTGTTGGACAGATTGGTAGCAGGCTTGTTCCAAGCTCAGGAAGGGAGACTGGCTCTAGTAGTTCCAGATGACCCAAGAGGAAATCAACTGCTCTGTCTGTTCCTATGTGTATGTGCAAGGGACGGGCTGCTCAACCCGTGTGCAGAATCTGCAGGTAAGCTCAGCACTGCTTCTGGCTGAGCAGGCTGGAGACCCGACACTGTTGCACCCAACCCAACCTCACCCGAACTCTGCCCCTGAAACCAGCCCCTTCTCCAACACCCTGTGAAGGAGCCAATCATACTCACTTCTTCCTCCAACCCCACCCCTGTACCTCCTCCATCAGTCCTGAGTTTGATTTACTTAGTCCTAATTATAATAATATTCCTTGGGCCTTGGGATCTGCAGATGAGTTAGTGGGAGGTTTGGTGTCATTTCAGCTGAGGGATTTTTCTGTCCCAATTCTCTACCTATGGGGGGGTGGAGAGTCTTGTTCTGAAAGCTGAAGTTATGATAAGGCCAAAGGGGCCTCAGTGGGGAAATGCCAAGTACACAGCAGTCCACATCTGCAACCAACACTCAGGCCAGCAGTTAGCTGCACTCCGGTCAATCCGCAGCTTTTAGTGATGACCTACCTCCATATCTGGAGCCATCAGCAGTGACAGCATTTACGGAAAGGCTGGTGTGGATGTAGCCAGGGCTTATCACAGTCACCTCGATGTGATCCTGCTCCATCTCTGCCCGCAGGCAGTCAAAGAATGCCTGGGTTGCATGCTTGGAAGCTGCATCTGTAGTTGTAGACAGAGGCAGAAAGTGTGCGGGTGTAGACTTAACATTCAATGTTACAATACCACAGCAATGTTCATGGCCTGCCTCTGACAAGTGCACCGTGTCCTTGTTCTTACAAGACACTGAGGCAATAGGAATAAAGGGCCAACATGCCTTCAGCTCCCTCAGATGTTTTAAGGAAAAAAAATGCTATCTATGGTGTATGTTTATAGGTGTATGTATACACACACATCTATAAATATACTCAGCCCCGACAAGTGGGTCTATCTAGTCCTGTGGTGGGGACAGATCCCACAGTGAGAGACCTGGATTCCACAGGACCCTGCACAAGTTGTCCCCTGTCTTTGTCACTGCTGAACATGGCCCGAGGTAGCCTCCCTCATGCAGGGCTGTGCAGAGGCAACCCTGGCTCAAGCACTTCTGATGGCTTCCATGTAGAGGAAGCTGAGCCTGTGCTGTCTATGAGAGACAAGGCCCTACCATCCCCTAGCAGCAGATCCCCG
This sequence comes from Lophiomys imhausi, assembly GCA_907164525.1. NCBI lineage: Eukaryota > Metazoa > Chordata > Mammalia > Rodentia > Muridae > Lophiomys > Lophiomys imhausi. The sequence continues at coordinate 9,353,947 of CAJQZJ010032004.1, forward strand.
TCTGGTGTCAGGTGCTCAGATGGACATGGAGGCCCTGGAGTGAGGCTCTTAGGAAACAAACCAGCGTCTCCACACAAAACCTATTTCCTCTAGGTTGGAGTCCTAAATGTTTTTTAGTCCTTGTCAAAAGGGGCTCCCGTATGTTTAAGCAAGGAGTGTCACTGGAGGCGGCAGGGAAATGTGAGTAGAGGTGCTGGCCTGGATGACTGAGGAGAAAGCCCCTAACGTCTGTGATTCTGGGAGGCAGCCATTCTGGGTCTTCAAAACAGAAGTCCATATTGACAGCTGGGTCACACCAGAGCTCCCAGGCCATGGGCTTCAGCTGTGCTGTGCAGACCACGCCCACAGAGCTGCCAGTTACGGTGCCACTCCAGTGTGTATGCTGTGCTGTGGACTTGGGAAGTCTGACTGCAAGGACATAAGGCCATTCCTCCCACTCCATTGCTAAGAAGGCTGCTCATCACTGAGTGAACCCCACTTCCCTAAGCAGCTGGCCAGACTTAGTCTAGTTAACCACACAGTATCCAAACCACCATGCAGGTAGGTATACCTGTTATAGTCGGTGGGCAATTGGACAACAAAAGCTAGTGGGACTAAGTCAAAGTAAGATGTGGAGTACCCATTATTACATAGTCTGTGAACTCTGTGCCTTGGTTGCCTACGTTCCTGATTACAGGGACTTGGTTTTGATTTTTTTCTGCAGATTCACTGAGCAGCCTTAGGTCAAGGCTATCAAGAGTAGACAAAGATGAGCCATAGAAGCATAGGGCTGCACTGCTTTCAAATTACACAGGACATCTCATTGCGTCTTTGGCCAGCTTCGGGAGGCATTTTTGGGTGACAACTGTGAGTCATGGTGGGGAGTAAGAAACTTGAAGGTCTGAAGTTAAGTCAAGGTCCAAGGACACACCAAAAGGCAGAACCAGGGTCCAGGCCTGGGGTGAAGAATATGCTTTTAACGGCTGGCTGCCTTTTATTGAACTGAGTGTTGTCACTGTCCTTTCCATGTGCTGAAATAGCTCAGCCCTCCTCCCCTGGGCTGGCCAGGTTGTACTGGTCCTTGGAGGTGGATGAGCAAAGGCTGTCCCAAGTCAGTGTTTCAGAGACTGACACCTAAAACAGGATGATAACTAAGGACTTTGTGATATTACCTTTCAAATCTTTTTTACCCCTCCACAAACACTGAAGCTGTGTGTTTGTGTGTGTGGTAGACAAATGAAATGTCAGTGAATGCGTGAACAAGAAGCCAACTGGGTGATTTTAATGTTTTGGTGTTACCTGATGTTTCTACTTCTTCAGGCTTAGCTTAATCTCCCTGTGAACACCCAGATATAAATATCTAAGGATATTGTCATAGGTCACTACTAAAGGTCAAAGCCTGTGGTGGGGATACGGGGATTCATTCCCTAGTGTCTATGAAAGTGGCTGTTAATTATGTCATAGCCATTTACTGACTTGTATCTACTTAAAAGAATCTATGTGCTTATCTAGTGAACTGAGCAATTGAGAAACACTGTGATCCATTTTGGATGTTTGATTATATGTAGAAAATAAAATTGGAGCCATATGCCCCAGAGTACTGAAAGGATTTCAGTTCAGGGTCACTGAGGTTGTAGAGATAAAGTTATTGTGTAATTCAAATACTGATTTCTGTACCCCCCCATATCTGGTTACAATCCTTGTACTGAGAATCTAATGTCTCAGTGTTGTCTAAAAACTGTTCCCCAATTGTCTCCTGAGATGCCTGCCAATCACTGAGCAGGAGAGGGGCTGGAGAGATGGCTCGGCAGTTTAGAGCATTGACTGCTCTTCCAAAGGACCTGGGTTCAAATACTAGCACCCACATGACAGTAATCGCTGGGCGTGGTGGCGCATGCCTTTAATCCCAGCACTCAGTAGGCAGAGGCAGGCTGATCTCTGTGAGTTTGAGGCCAGCCTGGTCTACTAAGTGAGCCCAGGACAGTCAGGGCTACACAAAGAAACCCTGTCTCAAAAAAACCAAAAGAAAACAAAAGCTGTGCAGGAGAAAGAATAGGGCTGGACTTCCTGCCCTCCAGAGGAGGAGGAAGTAGAGGGATTCAGCCACAGGCAGAGGCAGGAGAGATGAGGAGAGCTTCAGCTGAAGCAGGAAAGCCACAAAGTTATCTCCAGGATTTAGGCTGAGGTGAAGCCAAATTAGCTTAGGGGGTTAAGAATAGAGTAATAACTGTTCAGTTCTTTTTTTGTTGTTTTGGTTTTTCCAGACAGGGTTTCTCTGTGTAACCCTGGCTGTCCTAGACTCGCTTTGTAGACCAGGCTGGCCTCGAACTCACAGAGATCCGCCTGCCTCTGCCTCCCAAGTGCTAGGATTAAAGGCGTGCGCCACCACCGCCCGGCATAACTGCTCAGTTCTTGTGTTGTGAAGTTTGTTTAACTAATAATGAGTCTCAATTATTTGTATGATATCCGGGTAAGAGAGAAACTGGAAAACAAACACAATTGTGTAAAGTTATACCCCAGCAGGTAATTCCTCATACCAGCCCTCCAGGCTAGTCTCCATTTGCAAATAAGGATGAACATGTAGAGGTAGGGATACCTGCCCAAGTTCGCCTAAGGGATAAGGAGTAAATTAGGATTTAAATAAAGATGCCTGCCTGCTTAGAATGTTCTGATCATTACTAGGTGTGGCAGCACACACCTTTAACACCTGGGAGGCAGAGGCAGCCAGATCTCTGAGTTCAAGGCCAGCCTGATCTACACAGTGAGTTTCAGGACAGCCAGGCAGGGGTATGTAGAGAGACTATGTTTCAAAAAAATAGAATAGAACAAAACAAAACAAACTAGAAAGAACATTCTGATAAAGTTACTTCATTTATCTGTACAGTATTTTTACAGTGTATGAATTTAGCTAATGAACATGTCTTTTCTTTTACTTTTTTTTTTTTTTGGCTTTGTTTTTGTCTGTGTATCTCTGGCTGTCCTGGACTCACTCTGTAGACCAGGCTAACCTTGAACTCACAGAGATCTTCCTGCCTCTGCCTAGTGCTGGGGTTAAAGGCTTGTGCCACCACACCTAGTCATTACAGACAGCTGTGAACTGCCATGTGGGTGCTAGGATTTGAACCTGGGTTCTTTGGAAAAGCCAGCCAGTGCTCTTAACCTCTGAGCCATCTCTCCAGCCCAAACACATTTTTTTTTTTTTTTTTTTTGGTTTTTCGAGTCAGTGTTTCTCTGTGTATCCTTGGCTGTTCTGGACTCACTTTATAGACCAGGCTGGCCTCGAACTCACAGAGATCCTGCCTCCAGAGTGCTGAGATTAAAGACTTGTGCCACCACACCCAGCAATTAGACAGCTGTGAACTGCCATGTGGTTGCTGGGATTTGAACCCGGGGCATTTGGAAGAACAGCCAGTGCTCTTAACTACTGAGCCATCTCTCCAGCCCAAACACATCATTTTTATAATCAGAAAAAAATAAAACAAAAATGCTCTGGGAGAGGAAGGTAAAAATACTTGCATGCTGATCGGAAAGGAATGCTGATCTTGCCCTGGATGCTGCTGATGGCAACGATGTGACCTCGCTTCCTCTTGACCATGGAGGGTAGGAGTGCTGAGGGGACAGGGTAGAAAGTTAGACAGCCTTTCCCAGTCACTGTGCCTGGTGCTGCTGGAAGAGACACTAGAGCTTTCCATGGAGAATCATGGCAGGGGAGGGGAAAGAGAACAGAATGTGCAAACAGCACAATCCCCTGGTTCTACTGGGCACTTGGTCTCTGATCTTCAAAATACATCAAAATATTGCCATCAGTGGGATGCAGGTACCATGGAGCAGAAATGCAAAGCTGCCATCAATGAGAACAACACTGATGTAAGGGTGGAAAACAGATACAATGCAAACAGAAACCCAGAAAAGGCAAAACACCCAAATTCTAATGGCCACACCTGCTACAGGGGGCAGAATGGACAGAAGCAGATAAGATCAACAGGCATTCTAATGACTAGTGCTCACATCTCTTACCCCAAGATACCCACCTTTTGTTAGAGCAACAGGGCCAAAATAGTTTATCTCCATCACCCTGCGGTCCACATCCACCATGGTATCACTGATGGTACCACGGTAACTGACCCCAGCATTATTGATGAGGATGTCCACATAGCCGAAGCACTGTAGGATCTCAGCTGCCGCTACAGCAATAGCACCAGAATCTGTGAGGTCGAAGGTCACCATGTAGGGTTTATGTGTCTGCCCCTGGTTAAACATAAAACACAGAATGCATCTTGTGAATGACAGCCATGTTCCTACTTTGCAGAGTTTTGGGACTGGCCTCCTTGACACAAATCCTTTAGGCTGTGGCAACCCTCTTCCAAAGAGGCAGCCTATGAAGTCTTGATGTGGTGTTCACATCTGGTCTGGGCAACTTTTCTCCTAGATTGATGGTGACTGCTATACAGCACAAGATGTGACCACAGGCCTTTTCACCTTCATCAGCCAGACTGTGGGCCCACAGATCAGGGTCATACATGTTGTGACCTTGTACAGTACATTACCACATGAGTTATTAGCACTAGCTGCCTTTGCTCTCCCCACTGTCCATCATGGTGCCACTCCATAGTCCTCATGAGCAAACATCGTCCATCCCAGATTGTTACTTCTATTCATCTGTTCATAAAATGTTATTCATGTATTCCCAGGATGCTTGGCACCGCAACACAGCAAAAAGGAGGCCAGACATGGCTCCTGACCCAGTCTGGAGGAGCAGGAGGTTAACGTCTATAATCACAAAGAAGGCTGCAAAGTACCAGGTGCTAGAGAAACAAGCCCAGCACAGTTCGCCTATGCAGGTCCTTGAGAGCAGAACATGCGGGAGAAGCAGAGAAGATGACAGAATGGGAAGCTCGGGACTATCTCCAGCTGGACAGCTGTCCTAGTGGGGAACCCTGTGAAGAAGTGACTTGAAACTCCAGGTTATCTGACTATAACTTCTGAGGGAGTGCTTTTCTGGCAAACACAGTAGAGTGCAACCACTAGGCTGCTGGTAGCTGTTCCACCACACCTGGCAGGCAACTGGGAAAGGCAGTCCATATTTCTGGTGCAGCTTATGGGACCCAGGACAGGCAAGAAGGAGCTTAGCTTCTAAACACTGCTGACCTGCTACTCAGGTCAGGTGCTGTTTCAATTGCTACCACTGAAAACAGCTGCCAGGAGACTGCTTTGAAGCATCAGAATTATAAATCTTTGGCCGGGCAGTGGTGGCGCACACCTTTAATCCCAGGACTAGGAGGCAGAAACAGGTGGATCTCTGAGTTCAAGGCCAGCCTGGTCTACTGAGTGAGTTCCAGGACAGCCAGGGCTACTTAGAGAAACCCTATGTCAAAAAACCAAACCAACCAAATAAATAAGTAAATCTCTTAAAAAGAATTCCCAGGAAGCTAAGTTGCTAGACTTAATAAATACATTTTACAATTATCTCTGCAATGCTGAAAGAATGAAGATATTGGTATCCACTTTAAAAAGTGAGTATTTCAATAAAGGGGAAATATTATAAAAAGAAATTCTAGAGCTAAAAAGTAAAGTAAATGAAATGGTACAGACACTAGTGTTTAGAAGCAGGTGCGGAGGAACTGGAGAGATGGCTCAGGAGCTTAAAGCACTAGCTCCTTGTCCAGAGGACCCAGGTTCAATTTCCAGCACCCACGTGGCAGCTCGCAACTCTCTGAAACTCCTGTTCCAGGGGATCTGACTCCCTCACACATGTTGGCAAAACACCAAAGTACATAAAATAAAAATAAATTTTTTAAAGTTATAGGAAAAAGAAAAACTAAATCAGCATGTAGCATAACAGCCCTTCCAAGGTGAAGGAGCAATTAAGGCATTCCCAGATAACAGCTGAAGGGGTCCATCAGATCCACCCTCCAAGGATGTTCAAGGGAGTTGGTCCTTTAGGGTTGAAATGACCAGAAGTCAGACAGTAACTCAAACCCATGAGAAAGGACCAAACGTAGCTGAGTTGACAGAGTGCTTGCCTAGTATGCTTGAAGCCCTGGGTTCAGTCCCCAATAGCATGTCACTGTACTGGTCCCTGCTCCACAAAACCTGACTAAAAACAACCAAATTAAATCAATCAATCAATAAATCAATAAATAAATGTATGTATGTTTAAAATATATTAGTGGCAAAGTAATGCATAGGGAATTATAATATCTAGTGTTACTGTAATTTTGGTGGATAACTATCTTTTACTTTCTACATAATTTTAAATATTTTTAAATCATTAATCCATCATTAGGCAAACTACATAAAGGCATAATGTGACATAAATGACAGAAAATGGAGAACTATGTAAGACCAGAGTTTTATGAACTATGAAATTAGCAGGCAATAAAATTAGGATATTAAGTGTAATCTCCATGATCATGTTATAACATTAGGATATTAAGTGTAATCTCCATGATCATAAAGAAAATAGGCATGTGGGCTGGAGAGATAGCTCTGTGGTCAAGAGCACTGACTGCTCTTCCAAAGGACCCGGGTTCAAATCCCAGCACCCACATGGCAGTTCACAACTGTCTGTAATGGCCGGGCGTGGTGGCGCACAACTTTAATCCCAGCCTTCTGGGAGGCAGAGGCAGGTGATCTCTGAGTTCCAGGACAGCCTGGTCTACAAAGTGAGTCCAGGACAGCCAGGGCTTGGTACACAGAGAAAAACAAACAAAGTCATGAAGTTGGGAGGGGTGAGGGTAGGGGAATTTGGGAGGAGCTAGAAGAGTGTGGGTAGTGACTATGACTGAATACATAGTATGCATGTATGAAACTCTCAAAGAATACAACCCATTATGTTCAGATGATTAGTACTGGGCTGGAGAGATGGCTCAGAGGTAAGGAGTACTTGCTGCTCTTTAAGAGGTCCTGAGTTCAATTCCCAGCAACCACATGGTGGCTCACAACTATCCGTAATGAGATCTGGTGCCCTCTTCTGACATATAGGCATACATATTTCAATTCAGTACATTGAATTCATAATAATAAATAAATAAATCTTTTTTAAAAAGATGATTAGTACTATAAATATTGCAGGACGATAAAAACTGTAAAAATCATTACTGTGTCCCCAGCCAACACTCTAGTAGAGGAGCACAGAAGGGACTTGCCTCAGTTGTTAGCCTAGTCAGTGGCGGCTAGTGGCTTGTGGCCATGAGGGGATATAAAATGTGGATGGTTTTCAAACTGCCTGGAGCCTGCTGGTACAATGTGATCACGTGGACGGATGGATGGGTGCCCTGAGGCTCAGCAGCCCTGGAGTAGGCTACTGTGGCCCACAGCATTTCTTCCTTCCCCACAAAAACCCTTGCTGTAGCTCACCTGGGAGGAATAAGAAGCAGCAAGTTCACGGGTGAGCTCTTCAAGGGCCTTCACATTCCGGCCACAGAGCACCAGTTTAGCCCCCCGCAGCATGGAAAACTCTGGCACATTCTAAGAGGAAAGAAAAGAATTCTAAGTTGAAAGTATCCAGGGCCATTTTTCCTCCAGGCAGTTCAGTTCAAAGTCTCTCAACCCTGCACAAGACCTGTTTCTCTCATACTTGACATGTATGTGTAGACCAGTGTGAAGCTGGGAAGTAGCTCAGTGTAGGGTTTTTAATCCATAACTGTTAAGTGACATACATTTATGAGGCAGAGAAAAGCAGGGAAGGTGGACAAGTTTGTGAGAACAATGCTCATAACTTTCCATGGTGTTATGTAACCCTGAGCAATCCTCTGGGGATCAACTCTTGTAATTGAAGAAGCCCAGCAAGAATAAGCAGAGTTGGAGACCAGTAAGCTGGGAACCTCCCTGATAAACAATCCACTTCCACAAGCGGTGGTAGCTCTCCTGTTTCCATGGTCCCTGGAGACTGTCCCAGCACCACAAAGCCACTCCCCAGACCACTAGTGAAACTTGGCGGATACACATGCACAGTTCTTTGGAAAATCGAAGCAGAGAGGCCGGGGTACTTCAGGCCTGGCCCCAAAGTGTACATGCGTAGGAAATGGTGGAGGCAGAGGGATTCACACAAGGCACCTGAGAGGCCATGGAAGGTGATGCTCTGGGCCTATGGCCTTGCTGGTTGGAGAAGAGGCAGGAAAATTAAGTAGGGAAAACCAGGGAGTGACTCTTGTTCCTTGTTTACATACCCTAGATGTGTTCTAGCTAACTCTCAGTGCCCTGGCACCTTCATTTTTGGACAGAGTGCAGCCCAGTGCTCCACAGAATGGACTTGAGCTGGGTCTGTGGACAACTCTAGACTCTCTTTGCATATGGTTCTGAGATAGTCACCTAGGTAATAGTTTCTCATTTTCTCCTTCTGTAAGATGCAAATAATAATACCTCAGCCAGAGGGGACAGAGGTTAATAAGTTAAAGTAGGCAATTATTTCAAAGGCAAAGCATTGTGAAGTATTTAATACCTGTCTTTAATACTTCAATCTTGCCAGGCGTGGTGGCGCATGCCTTTAATCCCAGCACTCGGGAGGCAGAGGCAGGGCGATCTCTGTGAGTTCGAGGCCAGCCTGGTCTACAAAGTGAGTCCAGGACAGCCAGGGCTGTTACCCAGAGAAACCCTGTCTCAAAATACAACAACAACAAAAAAACTTCAATCTTTTTTTTCCCCTTTTTGATTTTTCAAGACAGGGTTTCTCTGGGCAGCTCTGGCTGTCCTGGAACTCGCTCTGCAGATCAGGCTGGCCTCAAACTCAGAGATCTACCTGCCTCTCCCTTCCCGAGTGCTGGGATTAAAGGCATGCACCGCCACTGCCCAGCTAATATTTTAATCTTTTTCTGGTTTTTTGGAGACAGGGTCTCATATATCCTAGTCTGGCCTTCACACTCACGATGTAGTTGAGGGATGCCCTTGAACTCTTGGTCCTCTTGCCTCTATCATCCAAGTGTTAGGATACAGGTATGCACCACCTTGCCTGGCTAATACTTTATTATTTCCAAACTGCCCTTGAAAAGCATTCTACAAGCTAACGAGCTGGCATAAGTACAAATAAACCAGAACACTGCCTGCCCTGCAAATGCTCATGAATGTATCTTCTCAGGATACATGGACCTCTGACCCCAGGTCTCGAAGCTAATCTTAGAGGCTCAGATGGTCTAGTGCCCTCTTAGGCCCCATGGCTCATGGATAGGACAAACCTGCCTTGCATGGGAAATTCAAGCTCTCAAAGCCATCACCAAAGGGTTGGCAAGGAATGGGCTGTCATTTGCTTACCTGAGAAAGGGCAGGGTCAAAGGTCTATGCAGTATATATGGTTACGAACAACCCTTCCCTCACACAAAAGTCAGACAGGAGGCCAGAAGAAGCCTAGTGCCTTTCACAGAGGACAGAGGTGCTTGGCCAACTGAGCAGCTCATGGGACAGAAAGGTGCCTCCATACCCTATGGCTGTTCCTTCAGCCTTCTCCACAGCATCCCTAGCAAATCAGGCCAGCGGCCCTCACAAGGCACACATGCACTCTCAGGAGTGCTGTCATTTCTGAAGGAAGTCCAGCAACACCATTCACTGGCTCATCCTAAAGAGAGGCAGGTGCCTGAAGGACAGAAGCTACTTCTATCTGTCCCTGGAAGGTCTTACCACAATCTCCAGCAAAGCAAGAAGCAAAGGTTCCCAGCACAGGCGTGGTGGGGGCTGTGCAGGCCAGCTGCCAGCACTCCTGAGGCTAGACCTGCTCACCTGGCTTACTCTTTCATCCTACAGGTCAGAAGCTTGGGCCCTGCTGGTTTCCTCACCCCGTTTTGTCTTGTCTTGACCAAAAGTGAGAAGTCATACTGGTGCGCAGACAGCTTCTAGAAAATGACCCCTAGATTCTATGTGAGATGCCTAAAGGGAGGAAACTCAAAATTGGTGTAGGGAGTGACATAACTGAGGGTGGAAGGATTCCACTTTCATTTCTTGAAAAGGCTGATACCAGGAGGCAGGACGCAGGAGGCCAACAGTTACCTACGGCTGCAGACAAGTGCCCAGCACTGATGGCAGGCCTGGGCTGTAAGTCAAGACAGCTGTGTATAGCCGTGCTTCAGGCTGGCAGAAAGTCGGCATCCGGAACATTCTGGACACTCACTCGGTGTTCTACAAGGACAAGGTCATGAAGCTTAAATGCACAAAACAGAAGATAAACTTTGAGAATAAGTCTATCTGAGAACTCATTCTGTAACCCTGACCCTGTGCAGCAGACACAGCATGCAGGACCACATGAATGTGCCTCCTAGCAGACGCTAGGGACAGCAGCACTGACCCAGCAGCATCACAGAGGTGTCTATCTCTGAGGTGGCCACCTAAGGCTCTGTCCCACTATCTAAACGGACTCCTGCTGCTAAGGCCTTAAATGGGGCAGAACGCAAGCACGCCTGCTAGAGCGTGGGTTACGCTCACGTGTGGGCTCCTGAGTCACTCTGCCTGTTCCCTTCGGGCCTGGTATTGGGAGAGAGAGTGCAGATAATAAAGACAATGTCCTGCACACCCACAGTGCACCTTTCCAATCTAGCCAGCTGTCACTCTTCAAGGACTTTAAAATTTGTTCTTCTTAAGCTAGGCATGACATGGTAACACATGCCTGTAATCTCAGCACTGGGATAACAGAGGCCAGGGGACCATCGTAAGTTCAAGGCCGAACTGGTTTATATAGCAGGTTCTTAGCCATCCAGGGCTTCATAGTAAGACCCTGTCTCAAAAAATAAAAATAATAAACACAAGCCCAAACTGCTTCTCATCGCTGAGAGCTAAGCAGCAGCTGCTGACTACCTATTTATAGTAGCTGAGTAAGGCCAGGGGCCTAACCAATGACACAGGGCCTGCCACAGCTGTGCTTTAAAGAGCCCAAAGCTCCAGACAGGCGTGAGGGTCACCTCAGAGACCTCACCAATCAGCCATAGCATCATGTGTACAAGTGAGCCCAAGACCTGCCCCAGCTCCCCTGGCACACTAGAGGCCTGTCTGTCCCTTTGTGTTCCTATATTACACCCCTTCCCACACCTTCTGCTCTACCTGTGGGAGCGTCCGTACCCTCCTGTGACCCACACATTCTTCCTATGGCTCTCCAGCTGCTGCTCCAAGGGCTACACCTAGTCACAGTGCCTCAGCTCTCAGCTGTGACAGCACAGTGAGGGTGCCGGTAACTGTCCCTTCCATCACACCTGTTGGGAACACTCTGCTGAGGCAGCACTATACTGAGGCAAGAGTGGCACCCCAGGGCTCAACTCCAGTGCCTTCCTGGAATGGCACTGGAGCCACAAGGAGCTGCCAAGCCATGTGGGGCAGAGACTGAGGAAAGAGGGCAGGGTGCTCTAGGTGGCAGGTGTCTGGGCTGCCACAGTCAATGACAGAGGTCCAGAGAAGAAAGGGCTGAGCCTGTACCCAGCACACTTTCCCTAAACCTGAAAGGTATCACAGAAGGGCAACAGCACTGAGCCGGAAGGCCTGGGTGAGGAAAGCAGGGCCCTCAGGATCTGACCTCTAATTCAAGTCCCTGATGGGGAAGAGGAGAAAGCAGAAAAGCCAGCGCCATGCCCAAAACCAAAGCCAGTGTATCAACCAAGTCCAGGAAAAGGTACAAACATCTTTTCATCTAGTTTTCTACATCTGAAAATCCCTCTTTCACCAAGCAGCTGGGCTGAGGAAGGCCGCTGCGTCCCAGCAGCTGCCTCTTCACTTGCCTCCATTCCCACTCAAGACTTGGGCCTTTTCCACAGTTCACACGACGTTTTCCAATTGGACCATTGACAACAGGTCCCTTCTGCATGTCCTGTGATGCCTGTGAAGCCCGCCAATGGGACTCTTGGCATCACAGACAATGTGACTTACCTTTGCCGAGCCCTGAGGTAGCACCTGTAACCACCACCACAGCATTCCTCAGATAAGCCCTTGAGCGGATCTGCTGGAGCAACCGGAAGAGGCTGAAAATCCCCAGGCAGCCAAACAGCAGGGGCAAGATAGTCGTCTGGGTGACCAAGTCCATGACCCTCTGCTTCAGCATACTCTTCCTGGAAGAACCAAACAAAGTAGGAGAAGCGGGGATTGGCAAAACTCCTTCTCTACATCGCGCAGATTCCACTCCTGTCTTTTCAAATAACGAACTGGGGCTCAACACAGCTGAGTTGAGGGCTCGAGGAAATTTTCTTCTCACTACAATCGCAGCTCCTTGTACCAGGCAAGTCTCGTGGTGGAACAACCCTGCCTTATCCAAAATAGCCCAGGAGCTGGTCACTTCCCAGACAACAGGAAGGTAGGTGGGTAGCCCCTCCACTACCACCTCTAGGGAAGGACATCAGAGCTTAACCTCTGGGAAAAGGACCAGAGCCTTGCCACTCTACACATCTTCTGATGGGTCCCTCAGAACCACAACCAGTAGGGTCTCAGCCCCATTTCAGACGTGGAACTGAGCCACAGCTGCACCCAAGGCCACAAAGGCAAAACATCAAGAGTGACTCAGAGGGTCCAGGAACTTCCAGACACTAAACGTGGGACAGCACCAGCAGCACAGAGCCCTGAGGAACCATCTTCCATCTAGCCTGGTGGGTACAAATCCCACCGGTCCGTCGTCACCTCCAATTTAGGCCTTTGATCTCTTTGCTCAGGTCTGTTAACGGGTGGATGAATTATCCTTGCACCTGTTTATGGGATGCAGCTCCCAAGTAGCAGGAGCGCCCTCATGCAGAGCAATCTCAGACCTCAGAAAGTCACTTCACAACAAACACATTCTAAACACGATCTCGGGAACACTGGTTCTTACCAAATGAGAAGTTTAATTTTTCTTCTCAATGAAGTTTAATTTTTATACCTGCATAAATCATTTAGTTTAATTAAATTAACAAACAGGACAAAATTCGACAGGTAGACAGGCACTAACCTGCCCCTAACTAACCCTTTTCACATCCAGTGGGGAGTAGGCAAAGAGCAGAGCTTCCCAGCAAGAACCCCCATGAATACAGGAAAGCTCAAAGCTTAATTTAGCTCGAGCCAGCATCCTATGACATGAAAAGGCTGCACACCACCCTGCACACTCCTGGGATTCTTTACATCTCAGGCCAGACTTGGGCCACCCTGGGGACCACTCTGCAGTTTAAATAAGAATGGCCCTGTAGGCTTGTTGGAGGAAGGTCTAATACATTAGTTCTGAAAGGCTGATTTCAATGCTTAGATCTGGTTACCACCCCTTCTGAGGCACTATCTGACTGGTTAATAAAAGTCGCTGATGGCCAATTAATTAGCTGGGCAGAAAGAGTATAGGAAGGTGGGACTTCCTGAGATGGAAACAGGAACCCTGTGTTTTAAACAGAGGAATCTCTCTTTCCACCAGGAGACACGGAAGCAGACAGACATGTCTGAGAGCTCTGCAAAGGTACAGCAACTCAACATGGATGTTTGGGATTAGGGGTGGTCTGGGTTAATTTAGATTAGCTAGTTGATAGTCTGCCCAGCTCAGGGCTAAGTGTTGAAACATTAAGAAGTCTTGGTGTATTTAATTATGAGGAAAGGGCCACAGCAGCCTATAGGCCACCAGTCAAAGCAATCCAAGCCCATCAGCCTCCTGCCAAGCCCGGGTGGCTGTCCCTCCAGACTGCCGGCAATTCTGCTGGTCTAATACAGTTTATAGTTATTAATAAATATCCGGCAGCTGCCCTGCCAAGGTTCCCCACCAGGCCTATAGGCTTCTAACACAATTCAGGCCTGCCAATCTCCCACCAGCCTGTTAGCTGTTCTGCCAGCCTAATCTTATAGTTTATACTCATTAATAAATACAATTGATAACTAAGTTGCAGTTTCATAGACTCTTGGCTGAATAATTGGTTCCCACAGGTAGAACTATTTGGAATGAATTAGGAGACGTGGCCTTAACTGGGAGAGGTGTGTCATGGGGGATCGAGATTTGAGCTCTCAGCTGTTCCTGTTCCCATGCCTTACTTATCTCTGCTGTGGACTCTAACCCTCTGGAACCCTGAGCCTAATTAAATTTTTTCTTTTGTAAGGTGCCTTGGTCATGGGGCTTTGTCACAGCAATAGAAAAGTAACTATGACACATTCCATCCAGGAGAAACATAGTGCAGGGCTAAGGACTCACAGGACCCATCCTCAGCCCATGCCACTCCCTGTCTGTGAGGGTGTCCACAACTGCACTCAGCATAGCAAGTCATTCGGTCTGGCAAGCCATGTCAGACACAGACAATAAATTAAACATCGGTGCCACCTCTCCACGCTAACTCAGCATAACCATCATGGGAAAAGACATTCACAGAGTAAACCATTTTTTGCTGATGAATTGGGCTCAATTATGACATAATTTTCATGAATAGGTGAACATGTTCATAAAATCTGTCCTCGATAGTTTTATGTCAGTTTGACACAAGCTAAAATCCTCTGAGGAGGGAACCTCAATTGAGAAAACACCTCCATGAGATCTGGCTGTGGAGCACTTTCTAATTAGTGATTGATTTGGGACTGATTCTAGATTAGGAAATTCTAGACCTACAGTGAGAGTGCCTGGGCCTTTAAGGTATTTCTCAGGCCAGGCTGTCAGAGTTATGGGCTCTCACAGTCAGCCGCTCTCTTTTTCTTCCATCAAGAGGTGTTTTCAGCAATGGCTTCCAGAATACCAACCTAGATATAAAAATATGACACCTGTGATGAAATTAATCCTTTCAACTGCTTTGGCCAAAGTTCGCCATTGTAAGTCAGAGATGGAATCTGTTCCCAAGACTCCTTTATTCTCTCAAGCAATGTTTTAAAAATCTAAATCTGAAGACAGGTCCTAAGAACTCCCCAAGGCGAGGGAGGAGTTGGTCCAGGTCTGTAAGAAGGTATCTCGCAATACCAAGCCACAGTACGCCACAGCACAAGCAAACGGGCCAAAGGGCGGACAGGGCTCCAAACGGAGACAAGAATTTATCTAAAGAAATCTGAAAATTCTTATTTTCCAAAAGTCTGAGCAGGGTCAGGTTTAATGGTGCAGGGCTGTAATTCTAGAAAACGAGGCAAAAGCAGGAGGACTACCCAAATTACCAGGCTTTCTTCAGTACAGGGCTTCTTCAAAGAGGAAGTGGGGAAGGAGAGACACCAAGACCAGCTGCCCATTCTTCAGCCCAAACTCTGGTTAACCACTAGCAATGAGAAAGAAAGCCCACCTGCTCTGCACTTCACCATCTGAAGTTAGAGAAACCACCTGCTCCTCCATCCCAGCTCCTGGTCACCTTTGCCGCTGCTGACAACACTGAGACTTGGGCCGGAACCTCTAGTCGCCCAGTAGGTCAGGGAGTCAGCCCAGTATCTGGCCACACACCCAGTCTCCTCCCAGCCTTGTTCCTTGTTGCTCTTTCTTGTTCATAACATAACCCATGTCCATGCACAGGCCATCAGAGTCCCTCACTGCTGCTGTTGGTTTTCTTTCTTCTTCTTTTCTTAGTATTCTGTTACCTCTTTTCTCTCTGTAGCCTAGCACCCTCGGGTCTCTGTGACTCTCCCTTCTGAGAGGAAAGACTGTTCTGTTATTGGTGCACACACTTTAACCTTCTCTTCTTAGTCTTCCTTTAACCAAAACTCCTACATCTTGGCCCCAACTTTTTTTTTTTTTCTAACTACCATTCTTCTTGTGTATTCCCCGCCCTCTATATGACAACCTGCGACAATCATTGATCTCACTCTGGTTTCTTTTTTATTTTTCCCACTTACAACCACAGTAACTAATCACTAGTACACAGAGTCCTGCTGGTGTCCCTTTACTCTCTAAAGCAATCAATGCTTAAGGAAGGAATGACTATTTTTTGTTTGTTTGTTTTTCGAGACAGGGTTTCTCTGTGTAACAGCCCTGGCTGTCCTGGACTCACTTTGTAGACCAGGCTGGCCTCGAACTCACAGAGATCCGCCTGCCTCTGCCTCCCAAATGCTGGGATTAAAGGTGTGCGCCACCACGCCCGGCTGGAATGACTATTTTATTGGCAACTGGCACTCCATTTTCATGCTGGGTTTACTGTGGACCACCACAAGCCAACTTGCAATGTTAGTTTGAGGATAGAGCCTGGTGCCCTGCACAAGTATAAAAGAAATCATCACCTCACCCTACAAAAGTCTGTCCTGAACACTGCAAACACCCCCAGTAAAGGAGAAGAGCAAGATGGGATTAAAAAAAAAAAAACTGCACAAAAGGAGTGGAACCTGCCCAGAGAAAGTATATTGTAAGCAGCAAAGCCTGAAGGGCAGAGCCATCTGTGGTGGTGTGGATGAGAATGGCCCCCCATAGGCTCACAGACTTGGTCACATAGTGATACTACTGTGTCACATGGTTACTATGGTTACTCTTATGCAGATTTATAATGAAAAGGAGCAAGCTGTGTGGTAGGAGTTTATTAAAACCAATTGTACAAATGTATTTGTTTAATCCCAGGTGGGCTGCTTAAGACACAGGTATAAAGTATTAACAGGTCTCATGAGCTAACAAGGGTGTGGCTTCAGCAGCTGAGCAAGTTTAACTCCGAGGACTTGGGAGAGAAATAAAAAGCCAGGGCTGGAGAGATAGTTCAGAGGTCAAGAGCGCTTCTGCTGGCTGCTCTTCCAAAGGTCCTGAGTTCAATCCCCAGCAACCACATAACATACATGGTGGCTCATAACCATCTACAGTGATATCTGGCTCCCTGCTCTTCTGGTATGCAGGCAGTATACTGTACACATAATAAAGAATTAAATATTTAAAAAAAAAGCCAGAGCCCAGAGAAGGGGGCTCTACAAAGGATGAAAAATAAAAAGCCAGAGCCACGAAGAAAAGAGGGTGCTACAAAGGAGGGACTTAAAAAAAAAGCCAGGGCCCCAAGGAGAAGGGGGCTACAAAGAGAACAGGGAGAAGGAGCTCCATAAAGAAGCAAGCGCCACAAAGAAGTAAAAGAGAATAGGCTTTACAAAGAAGTAAGAGTAAAGAGGCTGTACAGAGAAGTAGGAGAAAAGGCTGTACAAAGAAGAGAAAGGGCTACAAGGTAGAAAGCGGTTGCTGCTGTCCCAGTTGCTGGTGCTCCCTCAAACTGCTGCTTGTTCTTCTTGCTGCTGTCTCCTGGTTTTATGGACTTCTAATGAGACTGATATTACCCCCAAAGAATCCAACGACCCTAATCTACAGGAAGTAGCTCAAAGAGAACTCCATCCTTTTTCCCTTTAAACTTCTTCCTCTCCCACCAGGGGTTGGAGGGCTTGAAAGGAACAAGAGGTGGATGGGAGGCATACGTATTAAGGATAGTAAAACAAATTACAGTGTATAATATAGTAACAAAAATAAATAAAAGCCATTGTGCTACAAAGCTGAGCAAGGAAAACTACAAAAGGTACAGTGTGAGGAGAAAAGGGCACCAGGAAGTGGAATGGAGCTAAGTCCTGTGCTCAAGGAGGTAAAAAGTTTAAAGAAAAGCCTGATGCTGAATAGAATAAAGGGAGTGGTGACCTCAGGGCAAGGCCTTACCCAGCTAAGCTCATAAATTGTAAAAAGGAAATAAAAAAAAGCTTGAGCAGTGAAGGAAACCATCAAAAACATAAATGGTGATTAAAGAAAAAAAAAAAGCTGGTGAAACATATTTGAACAAAGGGGCCAAGTTCCAGCCCGAGCAAGCAGAAGTTAGCAGTGTTGGCCACATGATCTTGGCTTTAGAGTCAAGGATACAAGAAAGGGATTGTGGAATCTCCCTCTAAGGCTAAGGAAAGCTGCTGAGGCCAGGCATGCAGCAGGAGTGTCCCTGCATGGAGATCCAGAAAAGCCATTGTGTGAAGCTGTGAAGTTGAAGATTGGATTGTGTTGGAGACCCCAAGATATTGGAAATGCCTAATATGTGGGATACCTGCTAAGGAAAGCTGCTAACAGAATGTGGAAACAGGGCTGGAGAGATGGCTCAGCGGTTAAGAGCACTGGCTGCTCTTCCAGAGGGCATGAGTTCAATTCCCAGCAACCACATGGTGGCTCACAACCATCCATAATGAAATCTGGTGCCCTCTTCTAGCCTGCAGATATACCTGCAGACAGAACACTGTATACATAATAAATCTTTGAAAAAAAAAACAGAATGTGGAAACAGCCCAAGAGAGAGAAGTGTGTTGTAGTCAACAAAGCTGAAAGGGATTGGAAGATCTGAAGAGTGCTTTGACATCAGACATGGAGATGCAGTGTTTGGAGTTTGCCCTGCTGGTTTTCAGTCTTGCTTTCATCCAGTGTTTTTTCAGTTGCTTCTTTTCCTCCCTTTTGGAATAATAGTGTATATTCTGTGCCATTGTATGTTAGAAGTATGTGATTTGCTTTTTGATTTTGATTTTATAGGGGTTACAGTTAAGAGGTTGTCTTTAGTCTCAAAAGAGACTTTGGACTTTTAAACGGTGTTGAGACTGTAATAGACTACAGGAGCTTTTTAAGTTGGACTAAATGCATTTTCCCTTGTGATATGGCTACAACCCATTCCAGGGAGTGGAATGTGGTGGTTTGAATGAGAATGGCCCTCATAGGATCAGATTTGAATACTTGGACACCACAGAGTGTTACCACTTGAAAGTGTGTCAATGGGAGTGGATTTGACATTTCAAAAAGTCCATTCCAAGTCCAAAGTTTCTCTGTTGCTGCTGTCTGCAGATCCAGATGTAAAACTGTCAACTATCTATCACCATGTCTGCCTGCATTCTACCACACTCCCCGCTATGACAACAAGGACTAAACATCTGACACTGTAAGCAAGTCCCTATTAAATACTTTCTTTTATAAAAGTCACTGTGGTCATGGTGTCTCTTCAAGCAATAGAACATTGATTAAGACATTATCTGAGTCCTTTGACATCAGATATGGAGCTATAGAATCTGTAGTTTGCCCTGCTGGGTCTCCATCTTGCTTTGGCCTAGTATTTCCTCTCAGTGCCCCTATTCCTCCTTTTTGAAATGGTAACATATTTTCAGTGCCATTATATGTTGGAAGTACGTACTTTGCTTTTTCATTTTACAAAGCATTATGATTAAGATTGAAGTGAGTCTCAGATGAGACTCTGAACTTTTTTTTTTTTTATAGAGACATGGTTTCTCTGTGTAGCCCTGGCTGTCCTAGAACTAGCTCTGTAAGCCTCAAACTGACAAGAGATTTGCTTGCCTCTGCCTCCCAAATGCTGGGATTAAAGACTGCACCACCACCACCCAGCATTTTTTTTAATGTGCCTTAAGGCATGAAATAGCTTTGACCACCAAGCCAGGCAACAAGCTAGGATGAACAAAGGACTGCCATTTGCTGTTCCCCTAGCTGATATAAGAATACCACCACCACCACCGGGCATGGTAGCCCACGCCTTTAATCCCAGCACTCGGGAGGCAGAGGCAGGCGGATGGATCTCTGTGAGTTTGAGGCCAACCTGGTCTACAAAGAGAGTCCAGGACAGCCAGAGCTGTTAGTGCATGCCTTTAATCCCAGCACTTGGGAGGCAGAAGCAGGTGGGTATCTGTGAATTCAAGGCCAGCCTGGCCTACAAAGTGAGTCCAGGACAGCCAGGGCTACACACAGAGAAACCCTGTCTTGAAAAACCAAAAAAAAAAAAAAAAAAAAGTGAGAGGACTTTTGAAGCTGGACTAAATGTATTTTGCATTATGATATGGCTATAAGCCTATAGGGGCCAGGAAACAGAATGTTAGAGTATGAGTGAGAATGACCTCTATTGGTTCATGTATTTGAATGCGTGGTCCCCAGTTGGAACTTGGGGAAGGATTAGGAGTGGCCTTATTGGAGGAGATATGTCACTGGAGGTGGGCTTTGAGGTTTCAAAAGCTGAAGCTATTCTAGTTAGCTCCTCTGATTCCGTGTGTGGATCAGGATATAAACTCTCAGCTATTGCTCCTGCACCATGCTTGCCTTCCTGCCCCCAGGCTCCCCACATTCATCATGGTGTCATGGACTCACACTCTCGAACTGTAAGCCCTCACCAAACTCTTCTATAAGTTGTTCATGGTATCTTAGCACAGCAATAGAATAGTAACTAAAACATGACCCTAATATATCCAGCAAACCTTTATCATAAATGAAGAAGGAAAAGCTTTCCATGACAAAAATGGGCTAAAGGAATTAATGACCAAGGTAGCCCTACAGATGATATTGGAAAAGAAAGACAATTACATCCAAGGGGCTACAGAGAAGATATTAACAAGGCTAAGAGAGGTGCTACACAGAAGATGGCTAAGAAAACATCAATAAATAAAACAAACAAACAAAAAACAGCAAAATGACCAGGACGCCTTCCAAAATACACCTTTCAAGAATAACTGAATGTTAACCATCAATTCTCCTATAAAGATGCAAACTAGCAGCTGGATTAGAAAACAGAAGCCTTCCTTTGCTGCCTCTAAGAAACATAGTCCATCATCAAGGGCAGACAGTATCTACGGTGAAAGATGGAGCTCTAGTTGCTATAATAAACACCATGGCCACAAGAAACTTAGGGAAAGAAAGGATTTATTTCAGTTTATACTTCCTTCAGTCCATCACTGAAGGAGGTCAGAGCAGGAACTAAAGATATGGACCTGGGGCAGACACCATGCAGGAAGGCTGCTTACTGGATCCCTCTGATTCTCAGGTACACTTTCAGCTAGCTTTCTTAGACAGCCCAAGCCCATCTGGTAACAACCACATGATGGGCCACCTCTACAGCAATTTTGAAAAAATGCCCTACAGGCATGCCCACAGGCCAATCTGATCAAGGCAATTCTTCAGTTGAGGTCCTACCTCCCAGGTGACTAGGTTGTGTAAGTTGACATCTGAAGCTAACTAGAACAGGTGGGCAAAGGTCTTTCAAACAGGTGCAACCAAAAACCAAGCAGGTGCTGCTATTCCAACATCTGACGAAATCTAGTCAGAAGAGGTAAAGTCACTTCATACTGCTCAAGGGAACAAAATGTCAAGAGGAAATTATAGTTCTGAATATATAAGCTGACTGATTAATCCCAATACACAAACAGTCAGTGACTTCAAAACCTCCACTCTCATCATTAGACAGATTAACCAGACAAAAAATAAGCAATGGAACAATATAATTAAATGGCACCATAGATCAAATAAACCTAACAAACATCTACAACTCAATTCTCAACAAATACCAGAAAACCGAATTAATTCCTTCTATTCTATCTGACTATATTGGAATAAGGCTACAAATCAAGAGCTAAGAGATGATTTAACAGTTAAGAGCATTTACTGCTCTTGTAGAAGACCCAGGTTCAGTTCCCAACACCCACCTGATGCTCACTACTTTCAGGGGATCTTATATTCTCTTCTGACGCCCACAGGCTCCTGAATGCATGTGGATCATGTGGATGACATACATACAAACATACACACATAAAATAAGTATTTTTTAAAAGACTATAAATCAAGCAAGAGAAATTACAGAAAATATAAATGGAGATTAAACAAACTATTCTTGGGAGACAAAGGCAGGCAGAACTCTGTGAATTTCAGGCCTGCCTGGTCTGCATAGAGTTCCAGGCCAGCCAAAGCTACACGGGGAGATCTTACATATAAAAACAAAACAAAATGAAAAGAAAAACCACTCTTTAATGTTGAGTACAGCCACTGGATTTTTGACAAAGCAAAAAACATATTGGCTAAAAGAAAGCATCTTCAACAAATGGTGGTGGGAAAACTGTATGTCTACATTTAGACAAATGAAATTCGATATTCATTTCTTACCTTGCACAAAAATTAATTCCAAATGAATCAAAGACTTCAATTTAAAGTTGGGTGTACACTTAAGGATGTAAGCATACATATGAACGCTCTGATTACGATTCTGGGAATGCAGGCAAGAAGACAACAAGCAGCAAGTAAGAGCTAATAAAATTTAAAACCTCTCCTCTACAAAGAAAATAGTTGTGTGAAGAGCCAGCCTACAAAATGGGAGAAAATCTTTGCCAGCTGGCCACCTGACAGAGGGTTAGTGTCTAGAATATATAAACTTCAGATCCCCTGGATTGTGAGCTGCCAATGAAGGTGCTAAGAACTGAACACAGTCCTCTAGAAGAAAAGCCAGTGCTCTTAACCACGGAGTCCTCTCTCCAGCCCCACCCCTGGATTATATCAAAAGTAAAATTCTATCAAAAGTATAATTTTTTTAAGAAATAAAGGCATTCACTCTTTTCTAGCTCATGTCCGAGAAGCAAGTCCAAGGCTAGCAAGACAATTTCCTATCTCTATATCAGTGTCAGAGTGCCTAAGATCAGGGCCAGAGAGTATCTTCAGGCCAGCGGGACCTTGCTGGAACAAGACACAGTATATTGTATTTGGGGTTGCCAGCCTGAGGGCACCACATCTCAAGGAATACAGACCAGCATCAGTAACAACCAAATGGAAAGCAAGGCTTGAGGGTACTTCATGCCAGTCCTTGAAAGAGCAAGCACACTGAACCATCTCTCCTCTCCAGTAAGTACATACCCTCGACAACCTATAGCATGAATTATTAATAATTAATAACTGGTAAATATAGTTATTAGGGTGGAGATGGTATTCCTTAGCCCACATTTATAAATAAATACAGAGACCTGTTACAATTATAATATAACCCAAGTACTGGGCCTAGGCAGATCCTGTTCCTCTAAGTTAACCCCCCCAGATGAAACCCCCCGTATGGTCTGGTCCTCAGAACAGGGTGCTCTTGGCCACATGTGCTTTTTCCCTTCCACCTATCCCATAGTGTCTGCTCCTTCCCCTTCTCTTTCTCCCTCGTGGCTTCTCTGAGCCCCAGAAGCCCATGAACCTTAGTTCCGCCCCTCTCTTTTGTCTAGCCCAGGCTACAGGCCATTTTATTCAACCAATCAGGGAAAAAGATAACAAGCAAGATTACACAGCATTATTTGGTGCACCTGACAATGTCCTCATCTCGGGTGTGACCAGACTTTATGGAGAGCCAGCAAATAATATTTAATTACATAGAGTTTTAGATCACTCCATCACCAACCCTACAAACAGGGTCTGAGACAGGTTCAGTCCCAGCCCCTGAATGCAGCCACGGGAGGCAGTTATCAAGGAGCACAGTGATCACACGGCAATGCCATGAGGCAGAGGATGAGAAGGAGAAAGAGCACCACATCGTGGCAGAGTGCCATATGGAGGCCGAGCATTTATTATAGTTCAAAGTCTCAGCTGTTCACCTTTGATCCAGGGCAGACTATGACAATACACACTTTGACATGGGCAAAAACTGGGATTTCTAATGTTGTTGTATGACATTTCTCTCCAAATTGCAATATTCCCTCTAAATTAAAACACTTCCTTGAAGTAATAAATAAACATTTAAAAAAAATCTAGAATCACCTGGGAAAAAAAAAAATTTCCTCCAGGAAGGAAAGGGGAGGTTCATGAACACTGAAGGTAAAGAAAATGTCACATATAGGAGAACAGAAATGCTTGAAGGCACCTACCCAGCAGCATAAAAACAAATAAACATTTGCTGGGAGAGGACACTCTGAGCAGCCACACTGTGGAAAGAAAGATGATCCAAGTGTCCAACTGCCTGCAGCCTGCTAAGAGAGCCCCAGGGCTGCAAGTCGTCACCCATGTCAGAGCGGACCTAAAGACACCATTGTGTAAGGCCACTGGAACTGTGCTGCAAACACACAGACTCTCCAAGCATATCTGCTTTGTGCTTTGTGACTCACAAAGCCACTGCTGTTTTGTGACTCCTGGGTGTGAGTGACCTCTAAAAGAATGACACAAAAGCAACAAGACAGACATATGCCACTTTAACTGGGCCAGGGATCCAGGATAGGAACCAAGACAGACATCAGTTTCAGAAATGAAAATAAAGCAACTTAAGATATATATGGTTATCTGTCCCAGATGGAGCTGCTGCAGTAGACATTCAATACTCACCAAGACCTACTGTGTGCTGCCTGGTGCAGACACTGGGTCAGAAAACAAACAACTATCCTCAGAGAAATGCCAAAACAGTGGGAGAGATGAAAATAGATAAATAAAAATCCATTATGTATCCATATAACATGCCAAGCAGCTAAGGATAAAAGTAAAGATAGCAGAGGAATAAGAAGTGATATTTGTTTAAAAACCCAAAGCAGTGTCTATAATTCCAGAGTTCCTGAAACAAAGCTGTGACGACAAAGGCCAATTAACTGTTAGAACTTCAATGATGTGGAGAGGTTGAAATGTTGCAAGTCCAGAGCCCAGACATCTTGGGCTATCGTTACCCTCCCTTAGTAGTCATTTATTCCCAATCTCTGTATGTGACTTAACACTGTGAACATGAGAGAAATGCTTTGGAATGTACAAACTCCTAGCTTCCACCAACCAAAAAGCTAAGAATGCTTCAGACAGCATCTGTGGCTTGGAGCTGAGATTCCCCCACTTTTATGTAACCCAACTACCAGATGTTTCCACCAATGTATTTGCAAATCGACTGGAATTATGGTTTCCCTTGTTGCTAGTATAAAACCTCATGAAACTATTACCACGTATTTGGATCATATTTGGCTCCAGAATAAACTATCTCTTATTCCCCCCATGTTTCCTGTATTAACAGCTGATAAATAAAAACTGGATTTCATACTTTTTTCAGTTATGTTCTGTCATTTGAAACATTAGGCTCTTCATATTCCTATCCTTCTTTCAGTTAACTAAGGACCAGAGGCCAGGGCCATATTGAGATTTAACAAGACTTGCTGGGTGTGGGGGTGCACACCTTTAATCCCAGCACTTGGGAAGCAGAGGCAGGTGGATCTCTGAGTTCGAGGCCAGTCTGGTCTACAAAGTGAGTCCAGGACAGCCAGGGCTGTTAAACAGAGAAACTCTGTCTTGAAAAACAAAACAAACCAAAGACTATGGCTGAGAGCAGGGAAAAGAGCCTGAGGCAGGAAGGAAAATACAGGGAATACAGGAAGGGAGAGCAATTTCCAGGAAGTCTGGTCACAACATCTTGCCAGCTAAGAATCAAGACTTCCAGCACAATTAACACTTCACAATTAATATGAAGATGACAACATTCCTTTTACATACAGATGCTGAGAATGTTAAAATAGCAATGAGCTACATACACTAAAGGCCTTACTCCTTTTTTTTTTTTTTTTGATTTTTTCGAGACAGGGTCTCTCTGTGTAACAGCCCTGGCTGTCCTGGACTTGTTTTGTAGACCAGGATGGCCTTGAACTCACAGAGATCCGCCTGAAGGCGTGCGCCACCATGCCCGGCTAGACCTTACTCTTATACTGGATATTTCCTGGGAATCTCACAGTCAAGACTTTAACTTTTGTTGACAGTGAAAGCATCCTAACTCCTCATGCAGCCTTGGTAATCTAGAGTGTTACCTGTTTAATGCACCTCAGAACCCTTTTTGAAGATATAACTTCAAAACCCAGGGGCCACCAAACCCCACCCCTGTGTTAAGTAATTAATGTGAGACAGCCAATCTTCAGAACTTTTCATCTTGTAACTGAAACACTATTCTTTTTTTTTTTTTTTTTTTTTTTTGGTTTTTTGAGACAGGGTTTCTCTGTGTAGCCCTGGCTGTCCTGGACTCACTTTGTAGACCAGGCTGGCCTCGAACTCGCAAAGATCCGCCTGCCTCTGCCTCCCAAGTGCTGGGATTAAAGGCGTGCGCCACCACTGCCCGGCGAAACACTATTCTTTAGGCAAGGTCTCACTATGGAGCCCGGGCTGGCCTGGAACTCACTATGCAGATACATCAGGCTGGCCTCAAACTCAAGAGTTTGCCTCTGCCTTCCAAGTACTGGGATTAAAGTTGTCTGCCAGTATGCCCAACAGGGTTTCTTTCTTTCTTTCTTTTTTAGGTTTTTTGAGACAGGGTTTCTCTGTGTAGCCTTGGCTCTTCTAGAACTTACTCTGTAGACCAGGCTGGCCTTGAACTCCGAGAGATCAGCCTGCCTCTGCTGCCCGAGTGCTAGGACGTGTGCCACCACGGCCAGCCAGAGCTTCCTTTTTAAATGATCTATCATTATCTACTGTATAACACACGATTGTTCTTTTTTTCTTTCCTTTTTTTTTCTTTTTTCTTTTTCTTAATTTTGGGTTTTCCAGACAGGGTTTCTCTGTGTAGCCCTGGATGTCATGGAACTCACTCTGTAGACCAGGGTAACTTCAAACTTACAGAGATTCTCCTATCTCTGCCTCTGAATGCTGGGATTAAAGGCATGTGCCACCACACTTCCCTTCTCTTGCTCTTCCTTTTGACAGTCCCATACATGTAAGCAATGTATTGTGTTTGTATTTACCCTACTGCCACTGCCATCAACATTTTCCAGCTACCTTCCTTTTCTTTTAATTATTAACAGAGAGTGTGTGTCTGTGCATGCATGTGGAGGTCAGCACACAATGGTGTATTTTCCACTTTGTTCCGTAAACCTTCTTGCTTGTTTTTCAAGACCCTTTCAGGCTAATAAACTTTCAATTATTTGGCAAACTGTAGTGTATGCACTAAAAGTGGTAAAACCGGGGGGCTGGAGGGGTGGCTCAGTGGTTAAGGGCACTGTCTGCTCTTCCAAAGGACCCGGGTTCAATTCCAAGCACCCACCTGGCAGCTCACAACTGTGACTCCATTTCCAAGGGATCTGATACCCTCACACCAATGCACATAAAATAAAATTAAATAAAAAATTATTTAAAGGAGCAAAAACTATTAGTTAAGAACTGACAGCCCCTCAAGAAGCAATGTTTTTGTCACTGGATAAACTATCTGAGAGACTACCTTGAGGAAGTATTCATCTGGGCCTGTGGTTTCAGAGGTTCCAGTCCACAGCAGGCTGGTTCCATGTTTCTGGGCCTCAGGTGAGGCAGTACCCCAGAGTGGAAAGGCACAGGACAGGCTCTTTACCTTGGTGTCCCAAAAGGTGAGCCAGACAGAAGAAGCCAGGGCAAGATGTAGTCCCAACACATGCCCCATCACCCACAATGTACTATATCCCAACAACCTATTCAATTTGCACTTCTATCAATAATTAGGTCATGATTGAATGGTCTCTGGAATCACTTTCACACATATCCCAAAGTGTGCTTGGTTAATCTATACATCTTTCAAACCAATCAGGTTGGCAACCAAGATTAAACAATTACAGTATCTTATAATGAAAAAATAATAATCTTGGGCTGGAGAGATGGCTCAGAGGGTAAGATCATTGGCTGTTCTTCCAAAGGTCCTGAGTTCAATTCCCAGCAACCACATGGTGGCTCACAACCATCTACATTGAGATCTGGTGCCTTCTTCTTGCCTGCAGGCATATATGCAGGCAGAACACTATACATACATACATACATAGTTAAAAAATAATCTTACATTTAACCCTCTCAGTCCTTGTAATCTTAACTAAAAAGTATTTTCCCAGAAAGTCTCCCTTGTATCCCTCCATTTCCTCCCCCTGCAACTGACCCCATTATCCATTTCCACAGAACTCTCTACTGTTCTATACAGCACACAGCATAATCATAATTAATATTTGATCTTTATGATCTACTTACTGTCTCCTAACAACTTGAGAACTCTATCAGTTTTGGTATCTTTAAACACCAAGCACATTTTGCTGGCACACAGTAGGTACTCAGTAAGCACCTGTTAAAGAAAGTGGAATGAGAGAGCAGCTTAATAAAAGAGCACTGGGCCGGGCGTGGTGGGCACGCTTTAGTCCAGACTCAGGAGGCAGAGGCAGGCGAATCTCTGAGTTCGAGGCTAGCCTGGTCTACAGAGTGACTTCCAGGACAGCCAGGGCTGTTATACAGAGAAACCCTGTCTCAGAAAAAAAAAAAAGAAAGAAAGAAAGAAAGAAAGAAAGAAAGAAAGAAAGAAAGAAAAAGAAAGATACCAGCAATGGCATTCCAAACTTAGGCTTGTTCCAGATATCCTGACTAGAGTTTCAGCTTAATCTCAACTCACAGCCCTCCATGTATTTATTGTCTTAGGCTAGTCTCTTTTGTGGTAGAATGGTTAACAATAACAACAACAACAACTGTCTGGACCACTGTAGTTGTCAACATCACTCCTATCACCATTCAAAATTCAAATCCAGGGCTGGAGAGATGGATGGCTCAGAAGTTAAGAGCACTGGCTGAGGCTAATGGCAGAGAGCAAAACAAGTATCTTCCTTTAACCTTAAACTCCACAGAAAGGGACTATGGACCTAGAGGCCTTTCTTAATTTGGGCCATTGAATCTCCATTAGTGTGTGAGTCCCTTGGAACTTAGATCCATGAGTGATTCATCTTTGGAGTGCTGATAATGCCAGCCACAAAGCATGCTGGGTAAATATTTGATGAACAAACATATAAATGCAAAGGATATGGGAAACAGAATCATTTAGAAGACCCTTTTTTTTTTTT